>OY796664.1:29549546-29754546 GCA_963680705.1 Rhagium mordax
TGTGCCAGTGTACCAGGGTGACTCGAAAACTTGCTATAAATTAAGATAGCCGTTCAAAAATAGCTCTACGTTTGTGGCAGTAGTTCGCCGTATTTTCAAATAACAGCAAAGACATAAATATCTATAGCTAACGGATTGCCCGCCGTTTATAATACATCGTATTGGAAAGGTCCGTTTGCTTGTCGTACAAAATAAAATATTAATCTCACGTATCCGAAAATTCCGGCGCAAAATCGCGTAAAGACTTGATTGCCAGCTTGCTTGATTTATAATCAGTTAAAAAATTAGTTTTATACATACTCGACTGTATAGTCGTGGAGGTTTTAGAGTAAACTATTCTGTTTCCAATTACTACTGAATAAATACGTTATTTTAAAGAGGTAAAATTCACGAGTTATTATTTCTGTCATAAATTTCTGATTAATCCGTTTGAGCAGTATGATCGAATTCCATTAGATAGATCTCCAGCTCCGACCTCTGGCAATTCCGTATCACCAGCTGTTTTGCTACTCAGGGTTGTTCTCCCAATTAGGAGAGCCAAAAAACAGTGTAGTTCTTCGCACTTAAAAATTGAAGGACTGGCGCCCGAGATTTCCGTAAAAATAAAAATATTACGTAAGTATCAGCACCGTAAAAAGAAGCCATTCATTACACCACAACAGACAGTCGGCTCGGCAAACTGTCTGTTGTTAATATCTCATTAACCGTTGGGTAGAACTCATGTTTGAAAGAAATTTGATTTACGCATTCTGGACCAACGTTTCGAAATTTTTCTAACTTCAATAATTCATCCTAGATAGGATTAATTATTGTAATTTAAAAAAAATCTCAAAACACATTTAAATATTTCCATTGTTTGTTTTTTCGCAACAAAAATGTAATTCTACAACATAAAATTAATTGTCGCTGCACCTCGAGTGTTGCACGTGTAAAGACTTAAACACAATGAAAAAAATTAGAGATAAGAAATGGAATAAGAAATAAGAGAAATAATTATTCCAAGTTTTAAATACACAATACTCTGCGTGATAATAGGATATTAGTGCTGATTAGATTTAAAATTCAACTGTTCAAACCTTGTTTTTCGGATATCATTATTTGTTAATTCTATTCCATATGTTTTATTTCTTATCTCTTATTTTTTCATTGTGTTTAGGCCTTAATAAAAATTATTATAAAAGAATCCAAACAAGGAACAGTAGACCCGAGAGCCATCGGCTACAGCGCGGAGATCCACGATTCCCACCATTGTGTAAGCTTGCCGACAATGGGCACAAGTAAATCGCGCAACCTTATACCCATGTTCGAACCTCCTCGGTCTTTAGTGTATATTACATCTTCTTGACATCGCTATTCTCTTAAAGGATGCAAAATTATGAGGATTTTTGTAGCTCAAGTCCTATAATTTTGTCTATCTACATAGGCTGATAAGTGAAACAATTTTTCTTCTTCTTCTTATTGTACATATTTGAACTCAAATATCACGTAAATTCAAGCACTTTTTCATCTTATTTGTAGGTGATATAAATCAGAGCAACATTTAAATATCACATTAAAAACAGGCAAAAAGGTGCTTGAATTCACGTGATATTTTAGCTCAAATATGTACAAGAACTCCATTTCTAGGAAAATTCAGATATAAATATTGAAAAATACTTATACTTGTAAATTTCATCATTCTGTTCAATTTGTATACATAATGATTAATTTTTAGAGAAAGTCTTGGAGAACGTTTCAGAGAAAGTCTCGGCGAAAGTCATCCCTCCAGCTCCTACGAGGGATATCAATGCAATTGCTGCCTCGAACATAGCGTTAAAACAAATAATGGTAGTATATATTCTCAGTGGTGGATTTAAGGAAAAAAGGCCAGGCGGCAAACGTTCCAAGGGGCCCGTTTTTATGTATAGGTACTTTAAAGCCCATTTCCAAAAATCACTTTAATATTCAAATTTTTTTAACATGAATACATCTATGATAATTTTTTTTCTTCGCCAATTTGGGAGCATGCGATAACAAAGGTAAGTAACAAAGAAACAACGTATTAGATAATGCAATAAAAACGTAGTTAACACATATACATAAAGGTGTTTTTTCAAACCGTTACACATACTGTATCAGAAAAGTAGGCTATTTTTAGATTGATGAAACGATACGTATTTTTATTTATGTTACATTTGATAAAAATTACTGATTTTAGGTTAAATAAATAAATAAATAAATAAATAATAAGTTTATTGAAAAAAAATATGAACAACATACATTTTTTCCAAAAGGAAAGGGCATTGCTAAAGCATTTTTCAGCCCTCCCTGATACTACAATAACTTAAAATTACTTACATCTAAATTCACAATTTTGCATACAGGAATAATAAACAATTAACATATATTAACACAGTAGAGTGAAATAATAAATTTAATATATATGTGGTTTTCCTATTGGTTTTCTAATACAAATGCCTTAATTTTATTTTTAAAGTTATAGAGGGTTTTACTTGATGAAAATACACTTTTATATTGATTTAGAACCTTTGGCCCTAGATACGAAAAGCAGGACTCAAATTTTGCAGTCCTGTGTTGTGGGATGCTAAACATGTCATTGTTTCTTAATGGGATGTCATGAATATGTGACCTAGGTATTAGACAATCATATAAATATGTGGGAGTTTTGAAATACACAGTTTTATATAGTATTGTGGCAAATATCGTAATAAATCTATTTTCAATTTTAAGAATATTATATTTATTGTAGTAGGGTGTAATATGTTCTCTAATATCAATATTAAACGAATATCTCAGACAGCTGTTTTGAACAATTTGTATTTTATTTTGATAATATTTTGTTAAATGAGGATAGTACACACTACTACAATATTCAAAGTTACTCAATATAACAGAATTTACCAGAGTCCATTTTGTGTCTGATGGTAGAATGTGTTTAAATTTATACAAACATCTGAATTTGGAATAAGACTGTTGACATTTTGCTATGACATGACACTAGTTTTAAATGGAATTACATTATCATTTATTCTGATTGCATCTCGTATTATGGATTTAACTTTTTTACATTGTACACTAGTACCAATGCACAACGCACAGGATTTTTTAGGATTGATGGTTAGACCACTATCTTTAGACCATTGTGAAATCACTAACAAGTCACTGTTTAGTTCTTCAATGGCTTCGTTTCACTGTACAGGGTTAAAAGAAATCTCAAGCTCGGTATCGTCGGCGTACAGATGAATTTTGCAGTTCGATGTTTTCCCAGGCAGATCGGCGGTAAATATTGTAAAGAGTAGTGGACCCAAAATACTTCCTTGTGGAACACCCTGTGTTACAAAAAGTTCTGTTGATGTTATGCCATCTAGTTTCACCATTTGCGTACGATGGGAAAGATAGTTTTGAAACCATGCCAGCATTAGATCATTTACTCCATAATAATGTAACTTAGCTATTAATAAATCGTGATTGATTAGATCAAATGCCTTACTATAATCGAGAAGGACTAAATAAGTAACCTCTGAGTTGTCTATGGCAGTTGTTATATTATTACAGATATTAAGCAGTGATGTAGCTATGCTGTGATGCTTCCGAAATCCAGATTGGGTTGGCGGTAATATGTTGTTATTCACTATGTGTCGAGTTAATCTAATGCTGACAGTTTTCTCCAGTAATTTAGACATAGCAGGTAATATGCTTATAGGACGTAGTTGTTGTAAATCGGTTGCAATATTAACTTTTGCCAGGGGCGTAACTATCGACTTTTTCAATGTACCCGGTATTATACCTTTGTCTAAAGAATAATTAATTATATGTAATAATGCATATTTACAAAAATGAAACACCTTTTTTATCATCCTTAGATTTATAGAATCTACTCCATAAGCATCAGAGCGTAACAAATCTAAAGCATGTTCAAGTTCTATTTCAGTAACATGAGTCATAGTGAATTCAGTATGAATATTAGGCATTTCATTTTGCTGAAAAAAGTGAAGTAAATACTCGTTTATTTCGAGATGTGTAGTGTTGACAAAAAAATTATTAATCTGGTTAACATTCTTAATACTTTCTGATATAATATTATTTGGTTTTTTATGTACATTCCAATTTTCAAAATTGGTCCATAACTTCTTGGGGTTATTTTACTTTCATTCAGTTGGTAATGGATATATGCAGTTTTTTCATTGCGAATAGCCAGAGACAAATAATTGCGAATATCTTTGTATAACTGTAGATCGGTTAAGGATTTAGTTATCTTGTATTTTTTATAGGTTGAGTGTTTTAATCGAATAATTTCTTTTATAGTGTTTGTAATATAGGGTTTTGCGGGCTTACTTTTGTTTATTGTTCTTAATGGAGCATGTATGTCGTAAAGTGTTAATATCGCTTTATTTATAAAATCTACTTTGTCTTCAATGTTTGGCAAGCTTTCAATAAACATCCACTGTATATCTGATGCATCTTTAATAAACTCATTTTCATTGAAAAACCGATAATCTCGAAATGTAATTTTTTTGGGAGGTATTTTTGTAACTGTATAATCTAGACTGCAGCAAATTAGTAGGTGATCAGTCATGTTAAGTAGATCTATAGTGCCATGTGTGATTACTTTTTCTGGCTTGTTAGTACATATAATATCTATAAGTGTAGAAGATGTGTCGGCAATTCTTGTAGGTTCGTCAATAATTTGTTTCAAGGAAAAACAGTCTAATATAGATGAGATACATTTTAAGCTACGGTTTTCATTTTTCAAGAAGTCCACATTTAGATCTCCAGTGATTATAATATCATCTGCTATGCTTATAACATTTGTGAGTACTTCTTCAAGTTCTGAAAAACAGGAGATAGGTGCATGTGGTGGTTTATATGCCACACAAATTGCAATTTTAGTTTTGTTTATTGTTATTAATAGCCATAATTGTTCCAAGTACTCCTTAGATACATAATCTGTAGATACTATGGAAAATATAATACTATGTTTTATATACCAACATATGCCGCCACCCCTCATGGGTCGGTCTGCTCTAATCAAGGTATAGTCGTTTATTATATAATTGTTAGATGAGTCTTCATTGGTTAACCATGTTTCAGATAAGGCAATAAGATCAAAGGTATTTTCTGATACAAAAGCATTAATGCATTTGTGCACATTTTCTTGACAGTCTTGATTGCGATGATTACCTGCACATTTTCCACATGTAGTTTCATAAGAACAGTTGGTAACTTTATGAGAATTTCTATTGCATTTGAAACATCTGACGCAACCGAAATATTCATTGACATGACAGCGTTTCCATCCAATCGACAATTTCGATTTTGTTATTAGAATATCGAACATTTTTGGGTCCACTTTGCTATAATATTTCCGTTATATTTGTTTGTTTCATATTTGTTTACTACATCGAAATGCATATTTTCAAATTGTGTAATTGTGTTAAGGTTGATAAAACTTCAAACGAGTATTTAAAATTACCTTCAATATCCGATGACTAATGAAAATAAAAAAGAATGGATAGAAAAATAACGTGCGTGACCAATGGATTACAGTCGTGACAACATGCGAGACAAAACATAACGTATTTGAATCAAATTTGTGAATTGATTCTTTTCGAGAGTACAGGTAAAGCGAGTTTTGATTGGTGGGACTTTTAAAATCGAAGTGTCGTGTTTCACACAACAGTCCAAGTTTTAGAATAAAATTTAAAAAAAAAATTATTTGTTGAGTGCTCAGGGGGGCCTTTTAAATGGGGGGGGGGAGGGGGGGGCAGGCGGCAACTGCTCTTTTTTTCCCGTTAAATCCGTTACTGTATATTCCATGTAATTTTTGTTCTATAAATAGCTTATACATTATTTTTTTAGACATTCTTAAGGTTGGGATTTAGTAGAGTGAGAAATATACGTATTTATTTTGGTTTATTATGATTAATGAAACAAACAAATATGGTGTGAAATTTATAATAGTATTAGGTTTTTAGTATTGTCCTAAAGATTTTAATAATACCAATTTCTAAATATAAATTTTTATTATAATGAAGTGGTGTGCTCTCAAAGCGAAGACTTGATCTAAAAATGTGAAAATTCTCCTTTGAGGGTCAATTTCACGAAAGATACGTTAATTGGAGCGACAATATTTGGTGAGCTTTTAAGTAACACTTTGTACTCGGCCGTAAGCTAATTTCTTTTTACAAAAAAAATACAAAATTGTAAATACAAGCGATTGAATGAGTTGCCCACGTATTGCCAATATGTACAGTCTTATTTTTTCCTTCTCAATTATAGATAAGAATGGTAATTTCAATACCTCACGGCCATTTACACTTTTTTCTGCAAAATTAGATACATTAATTTTCAAAATCCGTGTATTAGTTTCTGCAAAATTTACTCCTAAAGAAATCGCGGCTAATATCATAGGAGTAAATCGCAACCTTAAGCAGATTATAAGAAAGTTGTCGATGGTTGAAATAACAATGGCTGATATACGCACCGAAGTAAGCAACATAAATTCCGATAATGTTATTGAAGCTGAATGTACAAATATTTGGATTGAGTTCAACCATTAAAAACTAATGAAGAGTTGTATAATTTTGAGGATTTTTTAAAAACTGAACAAAACATGACAAAATCGGTAAGATATGAGGTGATCTTTTTTAAGTCTAAACTATTTTCATATGTGACACATATTTAACATTTTTTCTATTTACAAATTTTATTTGTTCTTAGGTAGGCGAATTGTCAAAATTAGGTGGAGATACAAGCAATGAATTCATAAGAAGGGCTATGCAAAAACTTATCAAGAACAGACTAGCAGCAGAGTACAGTTGGGTCGGATTAAACAAACAAAAAGTTTTCTCAAAATTAAAAACATTGTTAATCTTCGTACAGGTAACTGGCTTTGTTATTTTTTAATTAATTCGATTTGATACATTTCTATAAGACTAATTTTTGAGCCTAATTTACACATTTAAAAATTTATGTTTTCTTTGGAAATATAGTCAGTTTTAAAACGGCTTGTCCCAGTATACTCGGATATTGGGCATATGGTATGTATCTTGTCTCTAAATGTGTAGCCCTCTCCCAAACAAGGTCTTTTTGGGGATAAAGGGGGTCATATTACCTGTGGTATCTAATTATTTAATTTTTATCTTGCAAGTTCTTATGAAATATTAGCGAAACTTTCACTTTAGTTTCAGCTCGAAACAATCCAAAAACCAAAGGAAGTAGGTACAGTGTCGGAAATACAACTGGCAGTAATGAAATTTTTGAAACGATCTAAAGAAAGGGCAGATGCTGAGGACAGAAAATTAAACTGATATTACCAATATACAGGGTATCTTTAAAATAAGGGTCATGCTTTCAGGAAAGTATTCGGAACATAAAAACAAGTCAAAAAGTTTAAATAAACACATTATGTCCGTAAATGCTTCCTAGCGGAGTTAAAGTTCTTCAATGTAGGATGAAAAAAATAAAATATTCTCTGAATGGATAAACTTATAGAATTGAAATTTAAGTTTCTTATTGGATATTTAAAAATTATAGTTTTTGGTATCATCAATTTTCTTCTATCTGTAGCTATTTCAAAGATATTTTGAAAAACGTCTGTTGTTTTATTCACTTGTTTATGCATATCGATTTTTATGTATTATGCGCTTGTCAAACATGCCACTTAGGCCCGGTTGCGTAATTACTATCCGTACTACTATACAGATCCAACCTGCTCTCTATAGCGGTAGACTTTGTAATAGGAAATACGCCGCCTTTCGCATTTTTAACTATACTACTGCACAGCGTCACCATTAGAAATTACTTATTCTTGCTTTACTCGCATCTTGTCAGTAGTGCGATGGCTTAGCGGAGACGAGCTGGGCTGGCATGCAGAAGGTAGCGGGTTCAAATCCTACACCTTTTTGTTTTTTTTTTATTATTAAATGCGTCAGACACGAGGTCTATTATTGCACAGGCTGTTCTCACCTGTGATTATTGCGAGTTAGAAGCCGGAGGCGATAGCCGGAGGCAGGTTAGATATGTGTGTTATTCCCCTGATAAAGGAATTTTGTTTTATTAGATTAAAGGATTTTTTTTTATTACGAGGTCTATTGCGAGTTAGAAGCCGAAGGCGATAGCCGGAGGCAGGTTAGATATGTGTGTTATTCCCCTGATAAAGGAATTTTTTTTATTAGATTAAAGGAATTTTTTTATTACGAGGTCTATTGCGAGTCAGAAGCCGGAGGCGATAGCCGGAGGCAGGTTAGATATGTGTGTTATTCCCCTGATAAAGGAATTTTTTTTATTAGATTAAAGGAATTTTTTTAAATTATATTCCTTTACGAAAAACGTCCTTGAAACGGCACGCGGGTTTCTGTACGCTGTGCAGTAGTATAGTTTGAAATGCGAAAGGCGGCGTATTTCCTATTGCAAAGTCTACCTCTATAGAGAGCAGGTTGGATCTGTATAATAGTATAGATAGTAAATACGCGGCCCGGTTGTATAAAACAGTGATGATCCTTGGTTCAGTTGACCTGTGGATCGAGAACTGACTATCAGGGCTAGAGGTCGCCGCTTTTGGTGCTTGATTGGCAAGCCGCTATCGGTCACAGAGACACCGTCGATGTCTTGGTAGTAGCAACTGACCACCAGAGGGATGTACTTATCTCTCACTACTTACTATGTGCTGGGTCTGCTATAGGCCAGTTTGGTTTGCCTTCGTTATTTGTCTTTTCAGCTACCTGTGGCACACTGATGAGAACATAAAGAGTTCGAAATCGGTCTGTGTCTGGTATAGAAAAGACAAATAACAAATTTGGCTACCAATTTTGGATTTATAGGTATAATTCAATGGGAGTAGGGGCCTTTGCCCGTCCAGTAGTTGTTTCCTATAATCCTATTTATTAAACTGACTATGGTTCAAGGTCAATGCGTTGTATAAAACAAACTCAGTAAGTGGTCAAGTGATCTATCTTTTTGTTGCTGCACGTAACAGTTGGTATCACAAAGATATTGATTTATTCGGGGACTTTCAGTTTATTGATTTATTCGGGGACTTGCAGTTTGCCACTAGAATTCTGTTTAAATTTCTGCATTCCGATCGCTGACGCTAACGTCCAGTATAACCTAACTAATTTATGTTTGGCACTTTGGCGCTCTTTCTCGAGTAAATAATTATAATCTAGCAGTTAATTCGAAAAATAATTGGATACCTTAGCTCAAGACAATATATATATATTTTTTTTTCCCCCGTTTTCTGGCCTTGCATCGCTGTGCTTTGGCCAGACAATATATTAATATAAGGTATTATAGTCTGGAATTTTGTTCAGTAACAAAGGTAAGTCAGTTTACTATTAATGTTTGTGGAAAGAATTTTAAGTAAAAATCATTAGTTAAATAAATAGGAATAAATGGTAATAGGAAATGATAAGTAGTAATAGTTTTTTTATTATTAGGTGGTGATATTAGATAGGGGTAGAGTAGAAAAATTAAAATGGAAGGTAAGGAAAATAAGCGCACCCCCAATTTTAGCCCAATGGAAGAATCAATGTTGATAGCGTTGGTAAATAGATATAAGAGGGTTGTAGAAAGTAAGGAAACAGACGCAGTGTCCAACCAACAAAAAAATAATGCGTGGAAGCAGTTAAGAGAGGAGTGAAATTGTGTTACGAAACAAGTATCGTAATTTAAAGAAACGCTGCAAACAAAAATTTGCTGACGAAAAATGCTTCTTTAATGGTACAGGTGGTGGACCACCAAAAAAGTTATCATCACAGATATAGATGATTCCATAAAAGAAATGCTTGGTAGCCAAATAATGGGTAGAGAGAGTGAGTTTTACGACAACTCTTCATCAGTAGGTCAGTTTCTAATAATATACTGAATAATATACGAAAAATACAAAACACTATTGAAATAAAATAACTTATAAAATTACTTTTATTCTCTTAATATCAAGTTAATCCTCTTTTAGCAAATACTGCTGTCGAGCCTGCAGTAGAACAGAATGTACCAAATAATGTAGAGCAAATCGTAGAATTGGATTCGGAAATAGTTGTATTAGGTAAGACAGGGTTTGTTAATTTACAATTCTTTAAAATATAAAGCATTTCCTGTTATAGGCACTGGCCCAGTAGAAACTAGTGATGTAAGACTTAATTTGACTCAGGAAAATGTTTCAGAATCACACACGCATGGAATTTTTGACACCGGTAAGCAAAATAAAAAAATTATCAAAACAAAAATGCTAAAAAGTATTGCAATTAAAAAAATGTATGTATGGTGCACCTGCACCGTTAATATTTTCTTTATTAATTATTTCATCCTTTCATATTTTTTGTGTGACAATTTAACTATATTTTAGATACATCGCAACCTGGGTCATCTACAACTCAAGGCATCAAAAGACAGTTGGAGTGGTCGTCTTATACACCTTTAAAATTAAAACAACCACGGTCATCGTCACACCTCAGTTGAAATATAAAACAAAAAATAAGTTAACTAGTCAAATATCTTCTTGGGCGCAGTTAAAATCAGAAGCTGCCATGATGCAGAAAAATATTTCGTTAGAGCAGCACGAATTAAAGAAGGCTCAAATGTCTGAAGTACGCCAACAGGACATGCTTTTTGCTAAAGAAAAGCATGAGCAGGAAATGGCTTTTGCCAAAGTGGAACACCAACTCAGGAAAGAAATCCTTGAGCAAAAGGTGCTAAATTTAAAAAATATTAATTCAAAAGAGAATAAATAGTGTTTTTTATCAAGTCTCATAGTATAAATAGAATAGAATAGAATAGAATAGAATAGAATAGAATAGAAATTTATTAAACCCTTTGTTGCCATATACAAAGAAATGGATTAGGTACGTCAAAGAAAGGCATAGTCCCTCTGTTACACATTAAACATTAATTATTTAAAACTTAGCATTAAATTAGACAAAGCAGAGATGCTATTGTAATATATAAATATAAAAGATACAAATACTAATAATACGTAACTTAACAAGTAATTATTTTTTATTTTGTGGGAAACCATTTAATTTCGACACATACTGTATAAGACTTTTTTGTTCCTTTTAATCCCATATGTCACCTGTTAAAATTATGACACTTACTTTCTAACACCCTTTTTTATTTTAATAGATTTTAGAATATAGAGTATATTAAATAGATTTAGAATAGATTACCTATTTATAATTTTATAAAATACAGATACCTGAATGCTTATTTTTTTTTATTTATAGGTTACAATATCTGCACATTACATTCATACAGTGCGCGCCAGCCGACTAGGAACATGGGACCTCGAAATGAATGGGCAAACGCACCTCGATCGAGCCTCGTCCTTTGTACCGTTGTGCGTTCAATCCCATTCTCACCCGTAACGAGGACACTTGATCGAGTGCGGCTGCCCGTTCATCTCCCGTCCCGTGTTCTTAGTCGGGTGGCGCGCACTGTATATCCATGGATAATATATAATAAATTATTCAAGCTATATTTTGTTGCAATTTCTTTGAAAATGATATTCATGTTATGCGCATTGTTCAAACCCAAACATTTCTTTGCAGTATACCTATTTTGCTTGGTATGTATACAATACTTAATTGGTATGCATTTATGACCAATTTCATTTCAACTAAAAATTGTTGTACTCAAATTTTCTACCTAAAATTTGACATCAAATAAAATTAATTTCACGATTATAGAAAATATGTATTTATTGTAGATAAAATTATTAGAGCAATCTCAAAATATTCATTTATTATTACTCTTCTTGTTAAATTATTTGCATTATTATTATTTTCAACATTTTTAAGTGGCAAATCAATATGGTTCATTTCGTTAATTATTAGAGCCTCCACTTCGTTATCAAGGGGTGGTGGTGGAGGCTCTGAATTTTGACACGCTATATTATGGAGTACAGCTGTTGCTACAACTATAGCTTCAACCTTTTCTAAATCTACTCTTATTCCTAAAGCCAAGATAGGAAAACGACGTTTCCAAACTCCAAAAAGTCTCTCTATTGCATTTCTTGTCCTAATTTGCGACTCGTTGAATAGGTGTTCAGCTGGTGTTGCCGGATTTGCTAGTGGTGTAATTAGGTAAGTACGATTAGCATAGCCTCTGTCTCCCACAAGTACGTTATTTCCCATTTCACCATTTTCAAACCTAGCTCGTACCGTACTCATATTACAAATAGTGGAGTCATAACTTGAACCAGGCCAACGACAAACAATACTTCTTATATGAAGTGAGGCATCACAAATGCATTGGACATTTATCGAAAAATACCCTTTTCTATTTCGATATACCTCAGCATTTTCTCCACCTGGAGATTGTATTTTAATATGAGTACAATCTACTGCACCAATGCACCTTGGAAACTTAGCTTTTTTGTAGAAGCCTAAACAGACATTCGCAATATCTTCTCGGTTTGAGGAAACGTTATGTATTGGTTCTTTAATTGGGCTATTGCTCTGGAAACGTTATATACAACCCTGCTGGCAGCTGATTTATGCACACCGGAAAAATCACTTACTACTAACAACATAGAACCAGTTGCATAAAATCTCAACGTGAAAAGATTTCGACCGGTGAAAGGGCTTTATTTCTACAAATTAAAAATATAGTTAAATACGATTATTTACATATAATTCCTATTTACCTTTTTGTCAATGAAGAAATATCCAATTGATTTAAAATGACTTGTGTCGTGTAGTTTGTTCTACGAAATCTATCAAAAAAATTCTTGTTCGGACCATTTTTCAAGATGATTAACTCTAGGCCGAAATACCCGTGGATTTCTTTGCAATCCATCTTCCACTTTCTCAACTAGTTCTAAAAATTCTTCATCGTCAGTTATAACTTCCATTTTTTACGTACATAAATAAAAGTAAAGCTTCTGTGGTAAAGTTTTAGGTTAGGTTTTTGCATTCAGCGACCGACTAACCAATGACAATTGACCGTGGTTTAACCCATCGAATTCAAGTGATCAAATAATTTACAGCTGAACCATAGTCAAAATGCATCTTTTGACTGTTGACTCTGGTTTAACACTGATCAAGGTATTATCTCCGTTTATACAACCGGCTCTTAGTCATAGTTTAAAGTATTTACTGATACATTAGTTAATAATATTATTTACAAATAAAATACAGTTAGTTATTAACATAACATGAATAGAAATGGAAATTATGTATTTGTATTTGAAGATTGTTCTTCCAATGTGGTAGCTGCTGCGAAAGCTCCTAAGAACAAGAAGTAATCTTGGTGTACCAAGTTTTAACCCTCTAACTATATCCATTCCGCAAATATTTTAAAACTTTTATTTTTTAACTTTGAAGAGTTGTAACTCTGCTGGAAGGCATTTTCAGACATGTCTGTTTAAACTTTGTGATTTGTTTTCCCAAATACGTTCCTGAAAGAATGCCCCTTATTTCAAAGACTATCTATAATATGCATCTTCTTAAATACAAGGTGGCGCAAAATGAAGTCCCCGATATGGTTTGCTTATAATATTTAGGTTATTCAAGAAATTCTCATTTTGTGAATCATAAATATTTACTTATATCTTGGAAATTTGTTGTTACATGCTAAAAATAATATCAGCCAAATAACCACCCCTAGCATTGACTCAATTAATAGTGAGCCCTTTTTAGGCCATTTTCATTACTTACTCCAACATTTCAGGTGGTATGTTGACGATTTCCTCTCGTATGTTAGCTTTTAAATGCTTCCAAAGTTTCAGGTTGTATTTTGTCAGACACCCTGGATATACCTACCTACTTTTTATAAGGATGATGAAATATATGTATCTTTTTAAATATTTTGTCTTTATTTTGTTCTGCTTAAAATTGGGAATTGTATTATTACTAGCTTTGTTCGATTTGGTAGTTCTAACGGTTCAGAACAATTATTTGTACTGTTCAGGTGCAGTTTGTAAAATTTCAAAATTTATCATAACTATGTATATCCGCTGAGAACCGATCGAACTGCTAAATGGAATAAAGCTATAATTCCTATTACTCATTTTCCTCAGATCTTTGAAAATGTTAAAATATATTTATGATTTAATGTTTGTTTAACACACTGGCTGCCAAATACGTGAATTCTCGTAGATGGCTTATTACGTGCCAACTACGAGATTACTCATAGACATCAATGACATCACGCTTGGCTTCTAAGCCAGGTCCGAGAAAGACTATGCTTGGCGTGTCTTCATTTTTGTTTAGTGTACGTACCAAATATTTGCACTTTTTTATGGAGCACCCTGTAGAGTATATTTTAAAATGGGATATCCATATAACGTACTCTATGGATATCCATATGATGTCCGTTATGTACGTACAAATATTGTTCAAAGTTGTGACATTTGGACATCCTTTAGTTGTCCCTCGGATGTCCTTTGGACAAAAAAAAAACATCCATCGGACGTCCTGAATGTCCGCTAAGTACGTCCCTTGGATGTCCATACGACAATGTTGTGCTATTAGGGAAGATATAGATCAAATTAAATATTAGAAATCGAAACTAGAGATCAAGACCTACAATTTGACACCAAGATAAGATCGATAGCTCAAATACTTTCAGAGATATTGCCTGTCAAATGTCAAAACCGTCACCCGACTTGACGGTACATTGTTGAATAAACTGTTATTAAAACACCTTAAGCAGGGATCTGTATAAAATAACTCTAGTATTTTATGAAAAGTCATATAGGTACCTAATTAGATTTTCAAAAATGACTCGATCTTAATTTTAGATACATTAAACAGAAATGTTAACATTGAACCTTCTGGAGATGAAAAAGAAGTTTTATCATGTGGTGATAATCCCACATGTATTCAAGAAGAAAAAAATAAATATGGTAAGTAACATCAATATCTAATTTTTTATGCTACAAACATTTTATTTCACAATTTTTTACTATGTAATTTTAGATACATTAAACAGACATGTTGGCATTAACCCTTGTGGGGATGAAAAAGAAGTTTTATCATGTGGTGATAATCCCACATGTGTTCAAGAAGAAAAAAATAAACATGGTAAGTAACACCAATATCTAATTTTTGTTATATCAAATTTTTGCTATAAACATTCTATTTCACAATTTTTTACAATGTAAGCATTCGTATACGTGGTTACATTGCCCAAAAAATATTCTGTTTGAAAACGTTTCCTGTATTCTTTTGAATATTTATTGTTTTGTTTTTTAAATGCTATTACAATACACATTAATTAAGTAATGGGTGCCGATATAACTATTGTTGCTTTCTATCAAAAGCCACATATCCAATTACATTTTTAAGAATAACTCAATAAGTCTTGATTTTAGGTGAATTATATAGAAAAGTTGGCATTTAGCCTTTTGGATTCGAAAGAGAAGTTATATCATATGAGGTGTGCAAGCATTGTTTACACCTTTTTGAAATTGGTAATTATCACACATGCTGTAAAAAGGAAACGATGAAAAAGGTAGGTAACTGTTAATAGAATCATAATCAAATGTATTCTTTTGAATATTTATTGTTTTGTTTTTTAAATGCTATTACAATACACATTAATTAAGTAAGGAGTGCCGATATAACTATTGTTGCTTTCTATCAAAAGCCACATATCCAATTACATTTTTAAGAATAACTCAGTCTTGATTTTAGGTGCATTATATACAAACGTTAGCATTCAGCCTTTTGGATTCGAAGGAGAAGTTATATCATATGAGGTGTGCAAGCATTGTTTACACCTTTTTGAAATTGGTAATTATCACACATGCTGTCAAAAAGGAAGGTAACTGTTAATAGAATCATAAAAGGTATTTTTACTTTAATTGTGAAGTGTAGGATAATAGCGGTCAGCGATATATATTGTATACTTACAAATCTTGTTTTTTATTGTCTTTACAAATTTCTGTGCTATAAATAATGTTAAATTTGCAGTTGTCAGTGTTGAGAATTGTGTACCGAGTGGCTCATTTTGGACGAAATTCCAGGCTATACACTAAACGGTTTTATATTTCTGGGCTTAGTTTAATACTATAAACAAATCATAGGCTAACTAGATTAGTTTTCTATATAGAGTGATTTTCGTTTTTAACCAAATTATATTATTGGTCTTTATAGTTCTGTTGTTATAATAGTTATAGTAAAAGTTTTAGTACTGTTTTTACGTCATATTGGCTTGTTCCCTTAATTTAATATTTATGAAATTATGGGGTTAGGTATGATTTATTAAATGGAACACCCTGTATATTTTTATTTTATCGTTTTCCATTTGCCATCACCTTTTCAACAATGTAATATAGTCTATATGTAAATAAAATTTTTATTGGACTTTTGATCGCTTTTTTAAATCAATACAAAGACATATTTTTATTGCAAATTTTAAATGAAGATTAAGAGTACGGTAGTAATATAACAAAAAAGGTAATTGAAAGTGAAACTCGAGAAAGTAAAATTAATGGGCAACTTACTTTATTATTTCTGTCTAATTACCTGATCTAATACCTGTAGACTTATATTTTAGGGGTTATATAAAAAACAAACTATATAAAAGAAGATTAAGCAATATTGTCGAATTCAGCAAGAAGATTGTGTTCGCAGAGTGCCTAACTTAAATATAAATAAATCATACCTAACCCCATAATTTAAAAAATATTAATTAAAGGGAAAATGCATATGCCAATATATTCTACGTAAAACCTTATTAAGAACATTTTAAATACTTTTACTATAGCTGTTATAACAACGTAGATATACAGATCAATAGAATTCGGTAAAAGTCCTTTATATAGAAATCTAATCAAGTTAGCCATGATTTGTTTGTACTATTAAGCTAAGCTCAAAAAAATAGAATGAGACACCTATATCGGTTTTTTCTATCTATCACCATTTAGTTTGTAGCCTGGAATCCCCATAAAAATGAGGCTACCCTGGAAATGGTTATATTCTATCTGAAAATGTTTTAAACTTTTTGATTTTTTTTTAATTCTTAAAATTTTATTAAACCATTGTAATATACATTAAATAACAAGTATTAACTGTATTGCAGTGATATACTCACATTTGGAAGTAGATGATCAACCTTGGTCTAAACCACAAGTTTATTCAGACGAAGAGATTGATGAGTCTGAGTCAGATTCAGATGTAGATAAATTATTGAATGTACGAATAAAATTTGGAAACAGAGAAAAGAGGAATTATAAATGAGGAGCTGGATATTTTAACAAATTCTGGCTTAAAAGAAAATTTATATGAAGACATTGAAAATTCTAATATAGTTGAAGAACCTGATAAAAATCACTTATGTATGTGCTGTGGTATATTTGTTGATAATTTAAATGAACATATTATAACCTTCCATGGACGATGTAATTGGTGAGTTACAAAATATAGTTTTATCATTTTATATTCTAATGTGTAATCGTTAATAAGTAGATTCTTTATTTTTACAAAGCTGGGATCACGATTTGTTTTCTTGATATCTACTACCATGTCTGTATCTCGGCAACTGAAAGTCAGAATCAAACCGAAAATTGTTTTAGACTAATATTTTAGTATAGAATCGAATGGTAATATTATTTTTTAGCGGGCCTTGAAATTATACATATTTGCTTACAAATTGTACTTATTTTTTCGCATAAACATAAATGTTGTAAAATCATGGTTTAAAGTGTGCTACAAGAAAATTTTATTGGTAATGAATAACCTGAGAGCGACGATTCTTAGGAAAGAATACGATACGTTTTTTCATATTTTGTGTATTAGAATACAAAATGCAGTGTCATACATGTGTCATACATTTTTTTCAAAAAGGGGTGCCCACTACACAGTTGTATGCCACTGGTTGAGATTTTAGAGATCATATTTTAGAGAACAGAAGGCCTGCTATCGTACATTACCCGTACCAAATTTTATTGGTATCGGTTACTGGATTCCGAAGATATAAAAGAAAATCCAATTTTTTTTACAACCTCAACACCCTGTATCTCTAAAATGAACCTGTTCCAGATCTATGTTTATAGAACAAAAACCATTAAATAAAGTACTTTTATATTCATAGAATATTCCATTCCAAGAAAACTAATCTGCACAAACATGTTTGTGAACATCAAATGGTAACAATTTATGAATTGACTATCTTTTTGTAATATCCTCTAGTATAGTTGCTCTCTAATTGGGAGTATATCTATGTAACAACATTGTATAATCAATATTACGACTTAATTATCTTATTTTTATCACCAGGTTCCCGTGAAAGAAAATTACTACTATTGCATATACAAAAAAAAGCAGATTTTGAATATAATAAGGATAATGGACAACCCGAGAAATACATTAGTCTTAGAAGACCAAACAATATTGTGAGAGTTAATGTACCTTGTCCCTATTGTCAAGGGTTTTATGCAAAAACAAACATCCGACATCCGCAATCATGTAAGGCTGCATTGCTGGGCACAACATAGAGGTAAAGTAAAAGAATTTGAAATGCTAGGATTGAAAAATATTCAAGTTATTTGTAGATCTCTTATACCACAGATCCATGAAAAGGCTTCTGCAATATTGAAAGAAAGAATATTTCCAGTTTTAAGTAATGATGACAAGAGCAATAGCACACGATGAACTGGTAATTATATACGCAAACTTATTAGCAATGAAATATAGCTCAAGTAGTAATCACCATAAGACGATACGAAACAAGATGAGACATATATCTCGTATTTTTCTTGTAAAGAGAAAAAATGATTCTGCTGTCACAAATGTTACATCAATATTTGATCCCTCGAATTATGACACATTTATTCAAGCCATACACAATTTGGCAGGTTTAAAAGATGGTAAATTTAAAGCTCCAAGTTTTGGTCCCACATCTATTACGTTAATATGTCAGTTAGGCAATGTATTGCAAGTTGAAGCGATAAAGAAAAAGATAACATTCTTCAAAATAACGTTAAGCAGTTCTAAAAACTGGTTGTAACCACTGCTAATGCATTAATCACAAAAACAGCTATTCGAACACAGTCAACGATCTCAAGTTGTAGTATTACCAAAAACTGAAGATGTTAATAGATTATATCATTGTCTAGAATTTGAGTTAGAAAGATGCACAGAACTATTAAAAGATACATTTGATCACACTGCATGGGTAACATTAAGCAAAGTAGTATTGATAAAACTATTAATTTTCAATCGAAAAAGATCTGGTGACATAGAAAGGTCACAGATAATAGAATATAATAATCTTCAAACAATCGATAGCGAAACCATTAAAAAATTATATGGTAATCAGAGAAAATATGCCTTAGAGTTTGGTAGATATATTACAAGGGGCAAATTAGATTCTCCAGCAGCAATACTGGTTCCTAAAAAATATAGAGATGCCCTTGAGTTAATTTTAAAGTATAGATTGGAAGCAAAAATTGAAAAAAACAATCTATATTTATTTGCTACTTCTCGAGGACTGTCTGATACATGGAGCTGGAAAAGCTTTACAAGAATTCTGTTATTTAATAAATTTAGAAAATACAAATTTAACAGCTACAAAATTAAGAAAGCATCTGGCAACAGTCACATGCACTTTAAATGAAGATGTGGTAAAACGCATAGTAATTTTATGGGCCACTCTGATAAAATAACCATCACAATATATATGTTCAGCATCCTATACTAAAAGATGTTATAGAAATGGGACAAGTTTTGATAAATGCAATGGTTCAGTGTATCGAATGCAAGGAATGGTCACATGAAGCTTGCACTGGAGGAGAGTTCCAATATACATATTTGTCATAATTGCTTGTCGGACTAGATTTCAGGCGGAATAAAGTCTCTTTTATTCACCAATAGTAGAGTTTAAATTAAATTTCCGTCTTTATAATCCCCAAATACACATCTGTTACTTACCGCGACCTCTGTTTCAACTTACCTCGGTAGTCGTATAGTTGTAACGTAGGGAGTCGATTCAGTTTTCGTCGATTTTCTTATGTCTAGTTCACATAGTATATAGAACTGGCTATATTGAGTTACAAGTACATAGAGGTAATACTATTTTTGGCTGAACTATGCTAAGTAACCTAAAAACTGTTACAACCCTCTTCGGTCTCCCCTAGTTTCGTGTTCCTATAGTTGTAAGGTGTCAACCCCTATGAATATGACCCTCACTCTAAGATTCACCCTATATTTATCTCTAAAATTATAATGCATCAAAAGACCAGAACATTTACTGTTAGAAAAAATATCTAATGTACATAATTTAAATATACGAAATAATTCTTTTTGTGGACAATATTCTACTAGCAAATTTGAGGGTTCATTTGCATATATGGCTCCTTATTTGCTAAATCGTATTTTAAATTTGCTTCACTTAACCATTTACTCATTTAATAAAAGATAAGTTATTGAGTGATATTCAGTAACATGTTCTTCATAAAATATCCCTCTATTGCACAATGTTCCCAAGTGGGAACACACTATTTTAAATATGTCAGGCAGCGCCAGATTACACTTTTTTGTAGACTTTTTATAGATTTCATCATTATCTGATATAGTTTACTACTTTTGATAATATATTTCTCAGGCAGATGGCGCTGCTCGTGTTTGACAGTTATTTGGAAACATACAGTCAAACTGTCAGTTAGCTTCATCAACTTCTTTCAGTTTTAGTGTTGGAAATAGTGTTTTTACGGTAGTTTCAGGTAAGTTTTTATATTTTTATAATCATTCCTATCCAACAGGAGTACATTGATGTAAAATACATTGAAGTTTACTCATTTATGTCAATACAAAAGGTCTATGACCTCACTGTTCCCGATTGGGAACAGTGTGCATACAAAGTACATGGAACATAGTATGTATAGAAAATATACATTTTATATTTTTGTGTTTTGTTCTTTATAGTAATAATGATACCTATCAAATTATTTTGTAGATCATCAATGGATTTTCCAGAAATAGAACCAAGCTCGTTATATGGAAAAAGGAGGCATGAGGTCATCCGTGATATTCCATCTGAGAGCGAAGACTCAGAATTGTCAGATGGTGAAAATGAGGGTAAATTCCAATTTTTACTCTAAATTAAACAATTATTATCCTTGTTTATTCTTTACAGTGGAATTGCAAATTTCCAATGATATTGAAATTCTGGAATCATGGCATAATGATGATCCAGACAATATTCCAGATGATGTCCCTCTCGCTCAGTTATATCATCTTCCTCCAAACACAAGATTCTTTTTTTCCGATAAAAATGAAAATATAACCTGGAAACCCTCAAAAACTGAAAGAGATCAAGAGAAGAATATGTTTTTGGGGGAATGTAATCTTCCAGAAGATATTTTAGAATTGGAGGACCCTTATAGTTTATTCAAATTTTTCATATCAGACAATTTCTTGTCCGAAATAGTAGAACAAACATGTTTGTATAGTACTCAACACAGACCAAATAAGCCACTAAAAACTGATTCTAAAGAACTTGAACAATTTTTGGGTATAATGATATGGATGTCCCTTATCAGACAGCATTCCACACGCAGATATTGGTGTGCTAACACTAGGACTCCACAAATCGCTGACATAATGCCTATTAGCAGATTTGAAGAGCTCAAGCGTTTTTTACACTTCTCAGACAATTCAAAAACTACTGAAAGTATAGATAAAATTATGCCGGTACTGGATCAAATAAAACAAGTGTGCCAAAAAGTTCCATTTGAGGAACATTTGTCCTGTGATGAACAAATCATACCCTTTAAAGGAAGGACAAGTTTGAAAACGTATAATCCTAAAAAGCCGCACAAATGGGGATACAAAATGTACGTTTTATCAGGAGTAAGCGGCTTCAGTTCAAATTTTGAGCTCTGCAGCAGCAAGGCTAATGTGACCTTACTTCCAGGAGAGCCTAATCTAGGTGCAGCTAGTAACATTATAGTACGTTTGTGTAGACCAATACCAAGAAACTTGAATCACAAAGTGTACTATGATAATTATTTTTCCAGCTTATATCTGTTAGCCTATTTGGAGAAACTGGGAATAAAAAGTGTTGCAACAGTCAGAGCAAACCGTCTCAAGGGACTTAAAGGTCTAACTGAAAAAGAAATGAAAGCAAAAGGCCGAGGCTCCCATACTGAGGTAACTGCAACTGTTGACGGTGTAGATGTTCATGCAGTACAGTGGTATGACAACCGTATAGTCTCTCTTATTTCCACATTTTCTGCAACAGACCCACTTACAAAAGTAAAACGATTTTTTAAATCTGAAAATTGCAAAAAAGACGTTGACCGCCCAGATATTGTTTCTATTTATAATATACACATGGGTGGTGTAGATTTACAGGATTCCCTATTAGGATTGTACCCCATCAAATTGAAGAGTCGTAAATGGTATATGCGCATATTTTGCCATATGATTGACGTTGTTGTGGTCAATGCCTGGTTACTTTCACGGCGAATCAACAAGCAATTAAACAAAAAGGAAAGTTTTTCACTTTTGGCATTCAAAACTACATTAGCTCAAGATTTATGTTTGAAAGGAAAAATATTGGAGAAGAAAAGAGGAAGGCCCAGCAGCAATACACCCACAAATTCTTCAATCTCCTTGACACCTAAAAGAATGTGTTTTGAACCACGTCCAACAGACAACATTAGATGTGATAATACCGGACATTGGCCTATGCATACTGAAAACAGAGAAAGGTGTAAAAATCGCAATTGCAAAGGAAAATCAAGAACAATGTGTGAAAAATGTAGGGTACATCTGTGTCTCTACAAAGAAAATAACTGTTTTAAGCAATTTCATTGTTCATTATAAACAGATTGAAATATATTTTTGAAATCATAAAATTTTTTTACTTCCTGTTCTCAATGTTCCCATTTGGGAACAAAAAATTTTTTTTTGTTTAACAAATAAATTTTGCAAAATAACATGTAAAAGCCTTAAAAGTAGTCACAATAAACAAGAAAAATCAGAAAAAAAATTTTTCTTGGAGCATAAAAATATATTGTGCAATAGAGGGATATATAAAATTCTTTTTTTGTTTTGTATTATTTCCTTTATTTTTATTATATTTTTCAGTGAAAATTTATGTCGTTCATAAAATATATCTTAGTTCTTTTCTCTTCTTTTGCAGTTGGTATTTATACTTATATAATTTTTTGTTGTTGTTAATATTATTTTATTGTGAATACATTTTACTTTACTTTCCTATTAGTTTTTGGGGGAGTGGAAGAGCGGCTTGGCCGAACCTTTTATGTAACAATTGTTAAATCGATCTTTTCATTACCTTTGCACTTTTGCTTACATAATAAATATTATTATTTAATAAAACTGTTTGTGAGGCAGAACGCGAAGAACAAAACATTACAGAGAGGTACAAGATTCATATTAGGCATATGAATCTGGCCACAAAAATTCTAACTGTTTTATATTCGTTTATATAAATTGATATTTTTATTGACTTATTTGACTTTTTCATGGTTGTGAAATAATTAAAATAGATCAATTGTCTCAGTAAAAAAATGTGAGTCAACTGTAATATTTAATGTAGTCAATATTAGGAGTACATTTGCGATAAATGTAAGCTCACCCCCTAAACCCAGTTTTATAAAATTTTTATTATTATATATACTATTATAATTATTAAATAGAACTGTTTGTGGGGCGGAACGCGAGGAACAAAGTTGGTTCTTCATCAAAAAGAGCTTCAGAGTAAAGAGGACAATAAATTTCCGAAGGAGAAAAGCTATACCAATGAGAAGGCGCAGAACAAAAAACCTAAAACTTTTTCTCCTGAGTTTTCCGAGGAGGAATTGAACATACTACACTTTAAGGCATCACCAGTCATGTATAGGAAAGATAGCATTACAGAGAGGTACAAAGTTCATAACTAATGCATTACAAAAAATAATGCACAATATGTGTATCAGTTTCTTTGTTTAAGCAATTTAAAAAAATCCAAACCACAGCGATTGATGATCGATCAGACCAACACACACCCACCGGCGTCCCAATATTTCTGGCACCCCAAACTACAACCCCAATAATTATGGCAATCTGGTATAAATCTAGGCTTATTGTGCTGCTATCTCTTGGTGTTTTGTTCATATAGTCGGTTTGGTTATACACGGCATGAGAAGGAATCTGCAGTTGATTTTCATTTATGGCACCTGTGCCATAATTATGGCTTTTCAAACTATGTGTCTTTCGATGTCACATTTGTGTACATTTGTAATTATATACACGTGCGATGCCATAATTTAAGTCGATGCGTTGCCACCTGTTGCTCCTTCAGTTAAAGTCGGTGTTTTTATTTATAATTATTGTGGAAATTAATGACTTATTGTCCGGTAAGTATCTACTTATACCTATTTATATTTCAGCGTCCAGTCCGAAGATATCACCAATTCACTGTAGTCCACCTCTGTCGTACTACCGCCTCACAAAGTTTAAAGACACGTTTCCCCACTGCCTTCCCAACTCCGCAGGTCCCCGCTCCTAACCCAACTCATTCGTCTCTTTGTCGTCTAGATGGGGACACATAATGACCCAAATCATGTTCAATAAAAATTTCAATTAGAAATAATTATTTTGTTTTTATTTAAGAAAGACCTTGGTTGATGAAGGTACAAAATAGGAATGAATATAATGCAATGTAAAATAGTATATCATAATATTATAATAGTAATAGAATCTTGGTGGTCAGCACTCTGCTAGTTCTGAGTAGCCGGTCCCAGTGCCGTGTCAAATGGGGTTGAACATTACTCCTCCCTTCTTAAGGATGGAAAATAAGGGACGTTTTTCCTCTAGGGTCCTCTTCTTGAGATTTCTCCAGGGTAGATTTGGTAATAACATCTTCTGCTATCTTATTCTGATTCTTGCGATAGCGAAGAAAACTTTTAACTCCAAAATATAAAATAATTAATATCAACATGAATATTAGGCTGGCTATTATCCACTTGAATATTTGAATATTTTCCGTGGTTGGATTTAGGGTTTTTAAATTTAGATTATCGAAATTCAGCTTCAGATTTTGAATTTCGTCTAAATTTATTTTCTTTAACTGAAATGGTTGGATAGATTCGTTGGTTACATCAAATTTTACTTTTGGTAGACTGTATTGAATAGTTTGGCTTGCTCAGACTTATGTGAATAGTCACATAAGTCTGTTTGTCTATTTTTACATAATACTTCTTTGGGATAGAAATAATGGATCTTGATTTCCTGTATACCATTATTGTTGCAGTATAGTTGTATTTTTAATACGTCCTCAGGTATAGCTATTAGTGTGGCTTCGTTTATAACTTCGATTATGTTTTCTAACACTTTTACAGGTATTAGCGGACAAGTATTAGTCTTTCCGTCTAATAATTGGATGATACAATCAGTTTCTTGTACTTGGTTTGTTATATGATATATACATTTGTCTTCAGTGGAATGACATTCATGGTCAACATAAAAATGATGTGTAGAATTTCTCAAAAGGTAAGGTTTATTTGGAATGAGCATTACATTATTCTTGGGAATAGGATATAAGTGAAATAAATCGTAAAGTTTTGGTAGAATGATAGGAAAATGCACTGTAAATGCGATTTTGTCTTTTCTAAAAAATACTTGAGTTGTTGTGATATCATAATAAGATAAGATATTATTAAAAGTAAGTATACTATCATGTGAATAAATTAATTTAATTTGTTTTATTAATTCGAACATAGTTTCGACTGGGATAATAGAAGTGTGAAGAGTTCCTAGCCTTGCAAATCAACAGTGATTGTTTTCTCAGTGTAGTTGTAAATTTCGAAATAAGCTCTATAATTTTTTGCAAAGGTTAAAGTTTCGGGAACAATTAAATTATTAATTTTACAAGGTGGTACAATTATTTCTCCGTCTTTAACAGTAACAGGATAGTCTTTAATTAAAGTTTCCTTAGGTGGAATTTCAAATTTAAAAGAAATTTCGTCAGGTTGTCTGTAATAAAATGGTAGTTCATGATACTCGTTTACTAGTCTCTGATTTTTAAAATCAATGCCTAGATTCATAGATATGAGATCTTTAAGTCATATAATACCATCGAAATATTCGTGAAAATTAAATAACGTAAAATCAATTTCGTAATTATTACATTGAAATTCATTAAAAGCTGGTATTTTAGCTTTGTAACGTATTTCTTTCTGTCCTAAACTCGTTTTAATAATAGAAGGTGAATGTACAATATACTCTGGAAAATAATCTTTGATTACGGAGGGTTTTATTATTGATATGAAACTTCCAGTATCAATTAGTAATTTGAGAGGTGGAGATTGAATTTGGACATATGGTAAAGCATTTACGATGTTAGTGTTCATTTCTATTACGTCGGATTGTCTGTCTGTCTGCTCATATGAAAATTTTCGTTTTGATTCATGTCTTGGTAGTAATATGAATTTTGTTCGACTTCGTTTGATGTAGGTTCAAACTCAGTTTTCTCATAAGAAGTTTGATAATCAGTACAATTAGCAATTGGCATTGTTACGTCACAATAATTGGTAAATTCGTTAGTCATATTATTTGGGGTAATTGGGTAAAATGATTCCGAGTCAAAAGATTCCGGAGATTCATAAATATTATTCAGTTCACTTGATTGCCATTGAACTTGTCTATTATATGCTGGATTAAAGTTTCTGAAAACATTGTTACTTGAATTTCTGTTAAAATTACTGGGTGCTCTACTTTGAATTGACATTGGTTCAGGTTTATTATTTATTACTCGATTTGGCTGTGGTTTAAAAACATTTTGGGGTGGTCCGAAGACTTGTCGATTGGTTGGGAATACATGATTAATTTGTCGTGGTTGTACATTAATTGGTTGACTAGGGAAAGTCTGTCTTGTTTGAAAATTCTGATATGGTCTTGGTAAAGTCCAATGTTTATTAAAATATGGGTTAGTTTGTTGTTGTTTATATTGAAGAGATTGGTTTGCTCTTTGTGGCAAATAATAATTTTGTTGAAAGTTTGTATTTGGATTATTTAGTTTTTGACTAAAATGTTTATTAGTTTGGTTACTACTTTTTTGCAATTGTGTAGCGTTTTGATTAAAATTTTCTTCTTCGATAACTAAAGCAATAGCTTGTTCGATTGACTGAGGATTTCTTAATCTAATGATAGTTTTTATTTCACCTCGTAGATTACGAATAAATGTTTAATGCAAGTTTATCATATTGATTTAAATAAATTAATTTTGTATTTGGGTCTAAATTTGAGTCTGCTCTAATTTTTGTGTTTAATTTACTTCGTATTAATTTGATTCTTTCACTTAATTCAATCAAACTTTCATTACGCCGTTGTGTAATCGTTATTAAATCTTGTTCTAGAGATTCTCTGTCGCGGAGTTCTCCAAAATTTATTCTAAGTGCATTTTTTATTAAATCCCACGTATTTAATTCGGGTCGAGAATAAATTAAATTTTGTGCATCATCGGTTAGTTTACTAGTTATAGCTAAAAGTAAATATTCGTTGAAATTTTCCTCATTTGGGCTGTAATATTGTATTATAAATCTATCACAAACACTTATAAAATTTTCTAATTTGTTAGCATTGCCATCAAAGTTGGGTATGAGAGAAATATGTTGTGTTAATAAGGTTGAGTTAATTACTGTTGTAGGTTGTTCAATACCGCTTCTACTTGGTGGAGTCATTATTTTATTTGAAATATTTTCCTTGCTTAAATTATTTAAATCTAAATCGTTACTTAACTTCAGAGAATTGCTTAAAAGCTCGCTTAAAATATCAATATCGGACATTAACTAAACATTTAATACCTTATATCATTTAATAAAATATCAATTTCTTTCAATTATTTTAATAAATCAAATATTGCATGTGCAATTTTTCAAAATTGTTTCTTAATCTACGTCGTCTACTATAGACAAAATCTAAGTTTTTAACACAATGTTACACCTAACTTGACAAAATCGATTTTTACCAGGAAAGGATAAACTTAGGGGATGCTAGGATAGAGAAATTCCACTTACCACTGTGGTTATGCGAAATGTTGTCAACCTAGTTGGTGATTCCTAGTTCCTATCTTCGTCAAAGTCTTCTTAGGAGGTTACTGAATTCGCCCCCTGATGTTTTCTTGGATGCCTACTAAATTCAGCACCCTGGGATCCTTCTTTCTGCCTCCAATTGATCTGCTTGATGAACGTCTTCGTTAGATTTTCACCACACTCACAATTCGGAAAACACAAAAATGGGTTCGTTCACACCTTGAGAATTTGAAAATTCACGAGACTAATGAAAACACGATGTAACACTAATCACAGATGTGATCCTTTCCTTTTCGACTGCGCCAATCATGTTCAATAAAAATTTCAATTAGAAATAATTATTTTGTTTTTATTTAAGAAAGACCTTGGATGATGAAGGTACAAAATAGGAATGAATATAATGCAATGTAAAATAGTATATCATAATATTATAATAGTAATAGAATCTTGGTAGTCAGCACTCTGCTAGTTCTGAGTAGCCGGTCCCAGTGCCGTGTCAAATGGGGTTGAACATTACTCCCAAGGCTTGGCTGAAAACGAGATGGAAAAAATAAATTCACGGCACGCAATGCCTAACAATCTTAATGTATTCGCCTGAAATAAATCCGGAGATATTAACAATAGTTTCTAGGCCAAATCAAACGAGGGACGCCACTCACTCAGGATAACAAAACCAGCTGGGTATGGGCCTGGCAGAATTAGAAAGGGGCATAAATATCGTATTAGAGGATGGTGGTAATATCCCCAACAAGGAACATTAACCTATTTATGCGACTCAGGACGCATTTTATCAAATTTATTTTATAAAATTTCGCAAAATAGACGCTCTCTCATCACCCCGTTATTAAGCAAAAGCATGAAAGATGTGGTAGAAAAATCCCCTCCTACCAAGCTGCTTTTTGGCCCAAACTTACCTGACAAAATAAAAACTGCAAAACTGGTAGAAAGCGCAGGCAAGGAGATAAAAACGGCTCCACAATTTCAGAATAAATATCCTTTAAAAAACACATACAAAGCAGGGGGGGAGGGGCGTCAACAGGCTTATCAAGAGTGGACAAAAATAATATCCAATCCAATAATTTTAAGTTGGATAAGAGGTTACAAATTGCCATTCACAGCAGTTCCTTTTCATGTGAATCCTCCCATATCAAACTTCTCTTCAAAAGAGTCTAGAGACATCAGGACAGCTATAATTATTGGCCCAAGGGGCAATTGTTAAATGTAACAAGAGTCCAAACCAATTTCTTTCCAGAATTTTTCTAGCTGAGAAATCGAACGGAAAGAAAAGGTTCACATTAAATTTGAAATGCCTAAACACTTTCGTTGCAGCCCCCCACTTTAAAATGGAGGACATGCGAACAGTGTCTAGATTATTATTAAAAAATTGTTATATGGCATTGATCGACCTGAAAGACCCATATTTTTTACTGCCAGTAGCCCTTAGTCATAGGAAATATTTAAGATTTTCATTCGAAGACATAACCTATGAATTTACATGTCTACCATTTGGCTTAGCATCTGCTCCCTATGCCTTCACGAAATTAATTAAGCCAATGATTACACTGCTCCGTTCTTCAGGTATATCATGTGTGAACTAGTTGGACGACTTTCGGCGATAATAAGCAAGACTGCCAGAAAAACGTATCCACTGCAATAGCTTGGCTAAAGTCCTTAGGGTTCATAATTAACGAGCAAAAGAGCGTGTTAACCCCAGCAAAAGGTGCAAATTTCGATAGCCGATATCTAAGGATAGAACTTACTGAACAAAAAAGGAAAAATATAGAAAAATGGATTTGGTATTTCAGGGCTAAAAAATATTGTAAAATCCGGAAGTTTGCACAGTTTGTTGGCGTGTCCGGCCGTTAAATTCGGCTGGCTTTATACCAAGTCCTTTGAAAGAGAGAAGTACTTGGCATTATTAAAAAATAACATGAATTACAATGCTAAAATGACATTATCGAACAGGATTACGAGCGACCTCAAATGGTGGTTAATAAATATTCACAAAACTTATAACGAAGTTAAGCAGGACACCTTCGACCTAGAAATTTCTACGGATGCTTCATTATCAGGCTAGGGAGCATGCGCGAATGGAGAACGTACACACGGATGGTGGTCTCAAAGTGAAAAAGCAAATCACATAAATTTGTTGTTAATTTAATTAAATTGAAAACTTTCTTGATTTTGACACTACACCATCAACAGTTTAGAATGCAATATTATTTAAGTCTGAAACAATCCTAAGTGTTTTTAAGCTTAATATTTTAAATGAAAACTATATTTTTAACAGTATATCAATCACTGGAAAGTAATAATGTAGCTATTACAATGTATATATATATAATATGTACTTGCTTGTATATATACCTTAAATATCATCATATAGTATAGATTGGTAGTTTATAATAATATATATTATGTAACAGTTTTTATATTCTTATATAAGGCAGTGGATACTGCAGTGGGTTTCTTTACCTGTTTGTGCCCCGTATGATGATGTTAATAATAATAATAGTAATTGCAAAACAAAAAGAAGAACTTTTACAATCAAACGAAATCGAATCCACGAAACATGAAGAAACTGTTGAAAAAATAGGTGTCACAAAAAATACAGAAAATTTTACTGAAGAGAAATTTAGAATTGAAGAAAATCTCGAAACCGTCCTGACAAGCACTAGCGAAGATTTGATGAAAGAAAATGAAAACAGTGCAATCGACAAAGGATTCATTCAAATTGGGCAGCTATCTGCCAAAGAAGGCGAAAACTACGATTCTATCTCCGAAGATAAGACTTCTGGAAGTGAATATCTTCCCAGCGAAGATGAGGTACTCTTTAGATAGCCACCCCATTTTAGTTTATGACAATGTCAAAATAAGTGATTCTTCTGATGACGATAACATTTACTCTGACTTTGAGAAGAACGGTAAACTAAAAATGAAGAAACAGGTAAAGCAACCAAAAAATTTTTACCGAAATGTAATGCTCATCTAAGACAAATTAAATCAAGTGGGAAACTAAAAGAAGATCAGGATATTTACCCCTCTATCTCCGGATATAAATCAAACATAGAGCATCTTAGCGATTCTGACCTAGAACAAGAGAAATCAACCTCCTCAAGTCAAAAATCAAACAACAAATCCAATAAATGTGACTCGATTACAGCTTCTGCAGACAGTGCCACCGAAGGTTTTAAGAAGACAGGTACTACTAACATGGTAACAATTGCCGCTGCGAAGAAAACCCGTGATGGCAAAAGAATCTGAAATGAAAAACATTTATGCTATTTTTGTCATCAAATGGTACTGCACATTGCCAGACATTTAGAGGTCAAGAATGCAAATGAGTTGGACGTTGAACGGGCGTTGGAAAATCTTTACATATTTGCAAGAGGATTGCATGCATTGACACATATGAGAGGTCCCGAAGTTTTAAGAAAAATCGTTGGAGAAGTAGAAGAGTTGGAGAAGCCAGATTTTATTACTAGCACAAAATTGCGTAAATACGTTGCCACAGTCTGCCAAGTATTCGATTTGTCCGAAAATGAGTACGATTGGCTAGCCAGACATTTGGGCCATGACATCAGAGTTCGCCGAGAATTTTACATCTTCATTGTTGTCGAACTTACTAAAGTTAGTAGACTTTTGATGGCCGTGGATAATGGGGAAGCAAATAAATCTATTGGAAAGCAGTTGAAAGATATTACGCTAGGAGTTACACCCAGACTTAATTATTTGATGTACTCATTTCAGATTTGAAAAAAAATAAGTGCATGCCAAAAATCATTTCAATGTACAGGGTTATTCCATATATGTTATGAGATTAACCAAATTAGGCGCAACTTAATTTTCCCTATTCTTAGTAAATCGGCTAAGGAAGTAGCCGAAAAACTACCACCGGATACTTTATTATTTGGGGAAGCCTTTGGTGAAAACATAAACTCGGCAAAGACCCTCGAGAGGACAGGTAAAGAACTCATCCCTACTTCCTCTACCAAAAATGCTGCAAAATTCACCCCAATTAAATCCAATAGCAGAGGGAGAGGAAGGGGGGAATCATGTCTTGCAAGCAAGTAACCAGGGAAACAGGTATCGCACGGCACGTTACAGGAGGGAAGCGTTGCCGCAGAGGGGCCAGTCGTCCTCCAAGACGGAACGATACAAAACAAACCCGAACCTCTACAGAGGTGAGTAAATTACCACATGCCGGTAGACTTAAATTGTATATAAAAAACTGGGAGAATATCACTTCTAACCAGCTTATTCTGTCATGGATCTGAGGTTATAAAATTCCGTTCAGAGACATGCCTATTCAATTGCAAACTTTTGAAACAACGTTCCATCATAAGGATCACACTGAAATTAAAAACTCTAGTAACTAGAGTTAATTCGATTAGGTGTTGTCTATGAATGTAGCCATAAAACGGGTCAGTTTGTGTCTAGATTTTTCTTGGCAGAAAAAAAAATAATGGCATGAAACGATTCATATTAAACCTTAAGGAGCTTAATAAGTTTGTGGAAACTCCCCATTTTAAAATGGAGGATTTCCGTACGGCGTCTCGTCTCATTCAAAGGGACACTTACATGTGTACAATAGATCTCAAGGACGCATATTTTTTAATCTCCGTAGATACCGCCCATAGAAAATTTCTAAGATTCAGTTTTGATAAAATCTTGTACGAATTTTCCTGTTTACCTTTGGGGTTAGCGTCCGCACCTTATATATTTTCGAAAATTCTAATACCAGTAATAAAAAACTTCAGAGCCCAGGGTATATGTTGCGTAAATTACCTAGACGAAAATACAGCAACAGTTGTTGTTTAATCCATTAAACATACAGTTTTTTATTTATCTCATAAATTAATTTTCTTTCGTAAAACATTCAACCTAGGGTCAACAAAATGCAAATACTGCATCATCACTGACACAGTTATGGGTGTAACAGTTCAAATGGAATGCAAGTAATCGCAAAATTTGCAAGCCACCGCATTCTTTAGTTTAGCATTCTGTAGGTCAAGTTTTAACGTTTACATGTATAATTATTTTTAAATATTGCTTATTGTATTTATTGTTGTAAATAGTATAAATAGAATCGTATTTTCTTAAATAAATCAGTTCTCAACTAAACCTTGTTGGACTCACTAATCAATCTTTCCAAGCCTAATTAGGAGGTGAGGCTGCCTCCAGGATTGATTATACCCACCATAAAATCTCCCTACAGTCCACTGGTTCCAGTGCCAGTACACTAAATAATTACCGATAACTGCATATACCACAGCAGTTATTTCTACGCTTTGCCACTGATCCTTTCAAGTCCCGAACATAATTGGCCAAGGGCGTACATTTGGTCCTTCGAGCCGGATCACCAGTCGATACACCCCCGTATCGAACCAAAGAAACAAAACAATATCAAATCAATCTACCAAACCGCCGGATAACCTATATCCAATATCCTGGAGGCAGCCCCGTATCGAACCTAAGAAAAATCGATACACCCTCGTATCGAACTGAAGAAGATTCGATACACCGCCGTATCGAACCCAAGAAGAGAGAAACCGCTGAATAACCCATATCCAATCGATACACCCCCGTATCGAACCTAAGAAGAATCGATACACCCTCGTATCGAACCTAAGAAGAAAGAAAGCGCCGGATAACCCATATCCAATCGATACACCCCCGTATCGAACCGAAGAAGAATCGATACACCCCCGTATCGAAACAAAGAAGAAAGAAACCGTCGGATAATCCATATCCAATCGATACACCCCCGTATCGAACCGAAGGAGAATCGATACACCCCCGTATGGAACCCAAGCAGAAAGAAACCATCGGATAATCCATATCCAATCGATACACCCCCGTATCGAACCCAAGAAGAAAGAAACCGCCGGATAACCCATATCCAATCGATACACCCCCGTATCGATCCGAAGAAGAATCGATACACCCCCGTATCGAACCCAAGAAGAAAGAAACCGTCGGATAACCCATGTCCAATCGATACACCCCCGTATCGAACCGAAGAATAATCGATACACCCCCGTATCGAACCGAAGAAGAAAGAAAACATTACCAAATCAACCTATCAAACCGCCGGATAACCCATATCCAATCCATACACCCCGGTATCTAACCAAAGAAAAAAAATCCCAGTCAATACACCCCATATCGAATCAAACAAAAATCAAAAAGCCAAACCAACCAAGCCTTCGAATAAATTCTAGCCAACTCATTCTTCCAAAAACAATACCAAAACCATCCTTTACATATCCAAGATGACACCCATAGATGAGATGAACCAACTCAGCCTCCAACAAGAGACTCTGGGCAAACAGCTAGCTCAGGTCCTTATCAATGCAAAAAACCACAACATCCGTACTTCAAGTTGAATTATTACGACCAAATACAGAGGAAGTACGAAGAGGCACAAAAATATCTCCAGGAGTGCCCAAAGGCGACGACGAATGTGGATTCCAAGGATAACACCGATCAACAACATGTAGCTACCGAGGATTCAAACAACGACACAGGAATCATTCAAATAACACAAGATTGCATTGTGAAAACTAAGATGAGCATTTTGACTCCAGAACGAGCCGACAGCATCTCTGTTCTTGCCAGTTATGCAAGGGCAATTCCAGTACCACAGGACATAGCCACCGAACACCAAAATCGTGAAGATATCCAAGAAGAACCGGTTTTTAAGTCCTCCGATAAACTGGATGATACACTGGCCGACTTAACCAGGAAGGATGTAAGTTGGAAAGATGAACTTCACGAGACAAAATGGCATTCCATACACCATTCTCTCATCACCAGTAGTGCTACTACTATCACTATCATAGTCATTCTGTTGCTCCTACTGGGATTCGCCCGGTTCCTAATACAACAACGCAGACGTAAGGGAATACAACAGGAAAGTCCAAATCCAGATGAGATGATCGAACTTCAACCTCTTCATTGACAAATAAGGAGCCTCGTTTCCAGACCCCAAGTCTGTTGCTGTAGACGCATTTACTGTTGATTGGGGGCATTTTTATTTTTATGCATTTCCTCCATTTGCCCTAATTTTAAGAGTAATGCAGAAAATACTCGCAGATGAAGCGGAAGGCATTGTAGTAGTACCTCTTTGGCCATCTCAAGCGTGGTACCCACAATTTCTAAAACTTAAAGTAAACGAATTAACCTTGTAGCCTAATAGTAATATCTTCACATCTCCCTCTAGGCACATACATCCGAAGTACAAGAACATTACCCTGGTAGCCGCCAGATTGTCTGCCAAGCATTCCGAATAAAAGGGTTTCCGGATTGTGCAGTGGACACCGCACTACAGTCTATTTCAAATTCCACCTTACTGCAGTACAACTCGACTTACAAATTATGGTGGAGGTACTGTCTAGATACTGGGCGTAATATGTATGATGCCGAACCGAAGCAAGTAGTGCAATCATGCAGCATTTGTCAGAGTCAGGTAATCATAAATATGGACGTTTAATAGCCATAGGTCTGCTTTATCATTAATATTAAAAGAAGGCATAGGACAAGACTGCAAGATTAAACGGTTACTTAAGGGCATATCTAACTTAAGACCGGCTACGCCGAGATATGACTTTATCTGGGACACAGAACCTCTTGTTAAACATCTCGAAGGATTGTATCCACACGAGAATTTATCAATGAAGCTCCTGTCACTCAAATTAAGCAGTCTTCTTGTACTGATAACAGGTCATCGAGTTCAGACAATAGCCCTGATTAAACACAAGCACACCGTGGAGTCTTCTGAAGGCTTACAGATACCTATTGACGACAAAACTAAAACGTCAGGCATTTCTAGAAATCAGCCGTGCCTCTATATCCCCTTTTTTACTGGAAACCCGGCACTGTGCGTAGCGTCGCTACTAAAACACTATGTCGAAGTTACAAGAGCCATTAGAAGACCAGAACAAGAGTACCTATTCCTAACCTACTAAAAACCAATAAAGCTGGCTTCTAAAAATACAATCAGTAGGTAGATAAAAAGTAGGGGAGACCCGGCCAAAACCGGGTACCCAGGTAAAACCGGGACCTTCTATTATCTTTAATATGGTTTTGAATATTCCCGCCTCCTTGCAGCCACACATCATCGCCATCTGTATCAGTTCACCAACAGATGTCAATCGCAGTACACGTGTGCATATTAAGGTTATGATGTTTTCTGTGTTTTTACGTGCTTTGATCTAATTTTCGACTGTTTAAGAACTTCTCTACTACTGGCAGTGTTAGAGTAACTACTTTTTGGTATACATCATGTTATTTGTCGTGAATTAGGGTGTGAATATTTGATAAATATTCTTTTAATTATTCAAACTATTATTAGTAGTTTGTCATTTTTACAAAATCTCACTCTGGGGCAAAACCGGCTGGGGTAAAATCGGGTTTGGACATATTACAGAATCATTAAGAAAGTAATAAAATAATTGAAATATTAATAATTTTGGATCTAAATTAAATTGTTTTTTACGAGGTTTTTTATTTGTAAAGCATCGTAATAGTTTTATCTCATCTTATTTTCAGTCTTCAACAAAATGCCTCGTATTACAAAAGAACTACAACACGGCAGTCGTGGGACAGTGAGAACATGCGGAGGGCTATTTCAGATGTTATAGGTGAAAAAATATGTTATATATAGCAGCACACAAATGTTAGGGGCAGTATCGGGTACGGCACCCGGTTTTATCCAGGTTATGGGGCAAAATCGTAAACGTGAAGTATATTTAAAAATTACTATTTTTTTCAATTCCGTTTTTTCTAGAAAGTTAATCTTAGGCTATTGTTTAATAAAGATATTCTTATGATAAATGATATTTTCAGTTTGTTTCTTGTTTTATTAATGTTTGAGATATGAAATATTATTCTTAGGGTCCCGATTTTACCCCAGTCTCCCCTACCCTTTCTCTCGCGCGGATAGATACTGCAATTTTCAAGTCCCATTCTACTAGACACGCCTCCACGGCATCCGTGTTTAGGAAAGGAGGAACTAAGAAAGTTTAATTTATTTGTTGAAACGAATATAATTCTTTTACTTTACCAAACAAGATACATTCTGAAAATAAGGTAAGTTCCTAAAAACTTATTAGCTATGCTAATTAGATTATAAAGGGTGTCTCAGAGAGTTTTGTATCATTACTCTTGAATTATGCACAAGCGTAATGGAAAATCTAAGGCACCGCTTGGAAGAGTGTCAACGGCGAAATGGGCGACATCTCGACAATATCATCTTTCATACATAAATTTCCACTAAATGTAGTTTTAAGTTTTAAATAAAGTTTGTTAATAAAGTTAATGATTGTTGAGCAAAATTAGAAAGAAAAGTGCAAAACTCTCTGAGACACCCTTTATTTCAACCTTCAGTTGATTATTTGTCAGTGTTCAGTACGGCTGATGCAAACTTAGCAAGATCCTTATTGGGGAGATTATAAAACTTCGTATACGTCTACGAAGTTTTATAATCTCCCCAAAATGGATCTTGCTAAGTTTGCATCAGCCGTACTGAACACTGACAAATAATCAACTGAAGGTTGAAATATAATCTAATTAGCATAGCTAACAAGTTCTTAGGAACTTACCTTATTTTCAGAATGTATCTTATGTTTGGTAAAGTAAAAGAATTATATTCGTTTCAACAAATAAATTAAACTTTCTTAGTTCCTTGTTTACATATACTCTCCGTACATAACCATATAAAAAATATGTTCATATACAAAAAAAAAAAAATCGAAAGTTCGAAATACTTATCTTCGTAACAGAGAATCTTTAATCAGCTACGTGGTAAGTTTAGTGATATCTTCGGACTGGAGGTTGAAATAAAATTAAACGATCAAATGAACTTACCTTAAGTGAAGTTCTTTTATTAATGTTTTTAAATCACTATGATTTCCTTGCGGTGGCATTTCCCAATATATACGTAGCAAATATATTTATCTTTTGTATAGTTTTTGTTTAAAAATATTTAAAAACTGTTTTTACTATATTATTAATAGTTTTAAGACGGAGCGAAAGTGAACACGAACTACTCACTTAAGCCCCATTACTACTTATATACAGGGTGATTCACGTTGACCGCCTATTAGAAGTATCTCGAGAAAGAAAAAAGATATCTATTTGAAATTTTGGTAATGGTTCTAACTGGGTAGGATCTATTTAATGAAAATATTTTCAAAATGGTGGCATTTCCGGTTATACCGGAAGTTGACCCTAACTTAGTTATTTTAAATAAGATGCCCCCATTTTCAATTTTTTTTTAGATTCCACGGAAAATTTAAAGGTCATTTCATTAAAGGTTTCCTATGTCTAAAATAAATATTTTCTGAGATATCAATTTTTTCCCCAAAATATTGACGGAATAGTTGTATAATGTAAAAATCAATATCTCAGTAACAATTAATGATAAGACGTTGAATTTTTTATTGAGGTAAGACAAGGTATTGGAGCTATCCATCATGTAATAAAATTGTCAAAATCTCAACTGTAAAGTTTCTAAAATTAACGATATCTCATATCTAATTAAATACACCAATCGATAGCGAGAAAAAATGCACATCTAAGCATGTATCATGTTCCTATACCCAAAATGTATGATTCTTTAGATACTTGCGATTTTCTCATTTGATGGATGAAAATTGAAGAGTGCCGTTTTCTAAATAGTATGCTTTGACTTTGACTGTGGACGAAACAACAACAAATTCAACAAATGTGACAGCTAATACGTAACTTGTGTTATTGTTTTTCATTATAAATATTCTGTATTGTGTCTTAGTGTGGAAAAAATGGCAAATAATTACTCAATTTCAGATATTTTTAATTTATTTTTAATATTTCTAATTTTATAATGATAGGTATACCAATATTGTTCAATATGTTGTCCATTGACCTCCTAGACATTTTAATATCAGTTTATTCAACTTCCGGTATAACCGGAAATGCCACCATTTTGAAAATATTTTCATTAAATAGATCCTACCCAGTTAGGGCTATAACCAAAATTTCAAATCGATATCTTTTTTCTTTTTCGAGATACTTCTAATAGGCCTATACCATGTATACCGGGTGACCACGAAATGACGCTCGCCCTTATATCTTCTTTGTTTTACAGGATATAAATTTCAAATTTGGGCACGTCAAATAACGGTGAAATATGCATTATTTCAACAATTTTATTACTTTCTGTCGCTTCCGGTTTCACCGGAAATGACACTAACTTTCGATTTTTAAATGGAACACCCTGTATATTTTTACATTTTTGGATTCAGGAGGTCATTTTGAATATAGGTAAGGCATATTGAGATAAAAATATTCTTGACAGACATTTTTATGAGCGAATTTAATTTTTGATCTAGGCGGCCGTGACCCCAAAAAAATTTTTTGTTTTGCTTCAATAATTAATCAAAAAATACAATTATGATATTATGTCGTATGACATTTGTGTTATAAGATGTTAAACATTTAACAAGTTGTAAATGCAAATGAACTCTCTCTTAATATTTAACACTGAATTTCTATCAAATAGGTGCCTTTGAAATGTAGGTAACGAAAGAAACAAATGAATAGTTTGACAGCTTGATATCAAAATCGTATTTTTTGATTAATTATTGAAGCAAAACAAAACATTTTTTTGGGATCACGGCCGCCTAGATGAACAATTAAATTTGCTCATAAAAATATCTGTCAATAATATTTTTATCTCGATATGCCATAACTGTATCCAAAATGACCTCCTAAATCCAAAAATGTAAAAATATACAGGGTGTTCCATTTAAAAAACGAAAGTTAGTATCATTTCCGGTGAAACCGGAAGCGACGGAAAGTGATAAAATAGTTGAAATAATGCATATTTAACCGTTATTTGACATGCCCAAATTTGAAATTTATATCTTGTAAAACAAAGAAGATATAAGGGCGAGCGTCATTTCGTGGTCACCCGGTATATCGATATTTATATGACTGATGGTCGAGACGGTAGAGTACCTGCCTCTCACCCAAAAGTCCCGGGTTCGATTCCCGGCCGTGGCAATGGAAAATACTGTGAGGGATTTTTTCATTATACACGGATATTGGATGAGTGTCCCTTGTCTTAAATGTGTAGCCCCCTCCCGCACAAGGCTCTTCTAGAGCCTTCTGGGATAAAAGGGGTCGTAATTACATGTGGTGTTATTTATTAAATATTATTATTATATACCGATATATCGATATTTCGATATATCAGCGCCACACGACAAGTGAGGGCGCCAAAGGTCACGAAATACATATAACATATATGGCACTTTAACACCCGAAAGTCAAAGTACCGTAATGGCACCAAACTGCCGATCTTTATGCAGTTTTGTCTCCAAAGTACCCGTTGGGCATACATATATACTTGTATATATTATATAGTAGGTATATAGATATTCCAATATATCGATATATCGATATATGGATATCGGCTGTCCCAAGCAAAAACACAGTAACTGACATTTTTTAGAGAAATCGAGGTTATGTATTCTTTGCACATACTTTGTTTTGCCCTATCTTTCTATCTAAGTTTGAGAGCCATATAATAATAATAATAATAAAATTAATAATAATAATGTATTTACTTAACTAAAATAAATTTAGTATATAGAGCATATAAAAAAGAAATGATTCGATAAAGGGCGAAGTTCGAATAATTTGGAAAACTATCTGCTCTTCCACTTAACCTCCTAAATATATTCAATGAAACGCAAAATTTAATACTAAAGGAATATTACAAATAAATAATAATACATTTCAAATTCCCACAAAAACAAAAATTGAGAAAAAGAAATAACTAATTTATTATCTCAACAGTACCTACTTATTTCACAAATACACACGTTACAAAATAATTAAAAGTAAAACAAACTTTAATTTAAATTACTACTACTACTAAATTACCCCAGAATGAAGTTGTAAAGTATCTAGGCTTACATTTAGACAGCAAACTCAACTGGAAACAACATATAACCAAAAAAAAGAAAACAAATAGATATGAAAACAAAAGAACTCAATTGGCTCATAGGACGTAAATCCAAACTATCAATAGAAAATAAACTGCTAATCTATAAAGCAGTAATCAGGCCGATCTGGACTTATGAGATTGAACTTTGGGGCTGCGCTAGCAAGTCCAACACAGCAATCATCCAACGAGCTCAATCCAAAATTCTCAGAAGTAATGCAGACGCACCCTGGTATGTCTCTAACCACACGCTTCATACGGATTTAAAAATGCCTTACGTAAGTGAAGTCATCAGAATACAAAGCACTAAGAACCATAACAGACTTGACAACCATCCCAATCCACTACTACAGCCACTACTACAACCTATGGACAACAGAAGACTGAGGAGGCAATGGCCACTAGATCTGATAACCTGAGGTGACATCGTTGAATGTTTACTTCATCACGCCATTACGTGTACATATATGTCTAGTATTGTACAAGATATCGCATTAGTTCATAGATTGTTTACTTTCTGATTGCTAATAAAGAACATTAAAAAAAAAAAATTACTACTGCTCGTTCATTAGTTGCTTCGTATATGCAGTCTTAAACTTTGATGAAGTTAACGATTTTATTGAGCTTGGTATATTGTTGTAAACGTTCGCGACTGTGTAACTGTAACTAATCTGTATTTATTTTGCAGATGCAGCTATGTCTAAAATACAGTAACTGCCTTGTATAATAGAACTACCAATTTAAAACAGAGTAAGTGAAAAATGTTCGACTAAAACACAGCAAGTGGTAGATACTGTGTTTTTGATGGTTAATGCAGTAGTAAATTATGTAATTAATAGTGGTGACCACAGCCTGTGCTGGTATACTATGTCGTTTTCAAGTAATAATTAATTATTAATTGAAAAACATTAGCTTTTTTGTGGATTAACGTGTCAATAATGAATCAAAGTAGAGGTCAACGACTTGTAGCATTATGCACTGCTCAAAGGTATGTAGAAATATAAATCACGAAGCTTGTGTTATGTTTGAGGTTATGTTGTTATGTAAATTTACAGAAAAATGATGCTAGAAAGTGAAAGAGAAAGAAGCGACTTGAGTAATGATACTAGTGAGGAGGAAAATAGTGTAGACGATAGCATTGCAGATCCAGATTTCACATATGAGTCAGAATCTGATATAGAAGCAACAGTTAATCATGTTACCGGCGATTTAGATGAAAATATCGATGGTCTGAATATGGATGAAAATTTACCTTCCCATCAAAATAATGTGAATGAAAGTAATGGGATATTAAGAACTAAATTTATTCCTCCGCTATTAGGCACTCATACAAATATATTAATAAATAATAAAAATATATTATCACAATTTTATTAATAATTTTATTACTACATGTTTATTAATCGTTTTTTTCTCACAAACTAGCACTCACAGTCTATGACTAGTGAGTACTTCGTGAGTTCTTTCAACGTTTATGTAATAATATTGTATATTTTTGAATGTTATATTTTCTGTTAATAAACTTTATTATTATTATTATTAGATGAGAATCAAGAACAAAATGAGAATCTTGCACAAAATACTCAGGGAAATATTCGGCAAGTTAAAAAAATCCGTTGTTTATTAAATTTGTTGCATGTTTCGTGACAAAAGTAGTTTTATACTTTGTTTTTTTTTTTTTTTTTCGATCAAATAGTTATCAGATGGAAGAGGGGCAAAACGTACAGAGTAAAAAACGTAAAGGATTAACCCATGAAATCAAAATTAGTAGAGATAAAGACAAGCATCCCATAAGAAACCCAGGGTGCTCGATGAAATGCAAACGAAATTGCAAATTATTTACAGATGAAGAACGCCATGTACTATGGGATCACTTTTGGAGCCTGGAATATAGAGTTCGTAGAAAATGAATGGCAAAAAATATCCAAATAGTAGATGTAAATAGACGGGTAGCACCAAAAAAGCCAAATCTCTTAGAAATGAAAGTAGGAAATATTTTCTCCCCAAAGACCATAAAAGCGTTCAGGTGTGTCGTTCATTTTTTTTGGGCAGTCTTGGATATAGAAATGATTCTGTAATTACTGAACTAATTACAGCTATAAAAAAGCAACCAATCTGTAAACTGGTTAAAGAAAATAGGGGATGCCACGCGAAAACAAAAAGAGATAGAGATATCATTAAAGAACATATACAATCATACAAACCTTGTGTGAGCCATTATAGGAGATATACTGCTCCTAATATTAGGTATTTATCTCGTGAGCTCTCTGTTAAAACAATGGTAGATGATTTTAATTCAAAGTATCCTACGCAAAGGTGTGGTAGAGAAACATATCGAAAAACTTTAAAGGAGATGAATATTTCTCTGCATATGCCCAAAAGCGATGCTTGCGTGGATTGCATGGCATATGAACAACAAAAAAAGGAAGCCGAGGAAAATGGTCGTGAGATTCGCTGAATCACACGACGAATCGCAGTTTAATCGAAATCAAACTTTCACATTTTGTAAGAAAAGGAATGAGTTATAAATAAAATACTGACATTTTTGGATTTGTTTATAGTTTATTTAAATATAAATAAATATATTTCCTTCGAGGATGGTACGCATGCCAATACATGACAATAAATATCACCCACAATATAATTGGATTCACTGCCTTTTTCTTTTGCAGAAAAACACTGCCGGATATCGAAATCAGGAGTTAAACGGTGTTTCCCATTCGACCAAATACCATAGGCTCCTATGTCCATCCAAATAAATTTATAATCTGCATCACAGCAAGCTAATAATACGATGCTAAAATAACCCTTGTAATTATAAAACTCTGAACCTGATTTAATGGGACACTGTATTTCTACATCTATTGCACCCAGTGTGTGTGGAAAGTTCCACTTATTCCAATAATTTTCACTTATATTCAGCCATTGATTTCCTACGGGCATATTTACAAATTCTGGTTGTAAAACATTCCAAATAAATAAATAAATACACCGCATGTAATTACGACCCCCCTTTATCTCATATCCCAATAGCTTCACATGTTTTAAGTATTACTTTAGAAACTGTGCTATGTCCAACTCTAAATTCCCAAGCTAACATTTGAAATGTTCCACCATGGGCTAAATATTTCAAAGTCATGGCTAATCGTAATTCTGGAGACAAAAATTCCCGTTTACTTCGTTTTAATAATTTGGGTTTTAAATTTTGTAAGAGCATATTGAATTGTGCAGGATACATTCTCTTATATACCGGGTGACCACGGATCATGGTAAACCCCCGCCATTTCCACAATTATTGAGTTATCCAAATGAAATTTTGCAGCAGTAATGTACGTCCAAAATGACTCAATTTGGCCCATCCAATTTTTTTTTCGACATCCGGAAGTGACCTCAACTTTGGAATGTATTCATAAGCGAGGATTAGACTGCAATTGTTCATAGAATACACTATGATCCAAAAACCAATAAAATAGTTGGGTTTGTTGCTCCTTTATGTGAAGAAACAGGATTCCCGCCATTGACAATTTTTGTGTAAACTCATTGAGAGACATTGAAGAGCCGTTTATTAGTGCAACAATGTCTATAAATGAATTATGACTTTCACACAGTGAATATACCTCAGAATTTACCTTTAGGTGAACAAACTTGTTCGCTGATCGCTTATTTTGCTTCTCTCTTTTATTATTTTTTAATCAGCCATGACAAGTTGCATTAAATTTCTTTCTACCTACTTATGCGATTTTAATTTTCAATCTTTTTTTAAATTGGGCAGTCGGCAACCAACTTCCCCCCTTCCTAATATATAAAAAAGTTGCCAACTTAACGGTAGTGAGTCAATTGTTAAATGATGACAAGAGTGTGATTTAAGTTCGAGCTCTCAGTTTTTTCCTCAGTATCTTCTTGCTATTTTCGCTAATGCATTCCCGTATGTGACTCAAGTTGTTAATGGTTTACTTGCATCCATCTGTGAACGCGTAAAAAAAAAGGATATTCCTCTCTTCGACGTGCCAAGCAACAAGTTGTTATATAGTTATCCAACCAGCCCTCCTGATAAAGGTAAGTCAATTGCCCATCCAAATGCATTGAATGTCGTCGTAAGAAAACTAATGAAAACGGGGATCATATGATAATGAAGATAATGACAGTGAAATTGTAAATAAAACTTTTAATGAATTAGCAGAAACGGGTCAATAAAATGAGTCTGACAGCGAGATGGAACAAGTTAAGGAAATGGAAATTTGTTTCCCAAATGTAATGATCTAAATCTAGCAGATTATGACGGTGTTAACGAAAAAAATAATACCCCCTTTTTATAAGACTATTAGAAAATCTAGCCTCTGCTGGCTATTTGCAGAAAAAATAGGTCGATTATGGAGTGATAGACTTTGAAGAGTTAGGGTTGGTACTTTCAGTTTCAATTTAACGTACTGTTAACTAATCGGCGATTATATTAATCACAGTAAACTAACTGAGGTTTAATGGTTATAAAGTACTTTACTACATTTCAACTACCGATTAGTTAAACTTGGAATATTTATGTTAGCTGCAGATAAATATGTCTTGTTCCTCTTCTTTTTGACGTAAGGTGATGTAAAACTTGAACGGTAGTTCGAATCAGTAATCTGTATGTCAAACGTACGTAAACTCTTTTCATCTTTCGCTCTGCGTTTGAAGAGGATAACAGAAAAGACGTATATATTTTATGAAAATTTGAATTTCATATTGTCTAAGGTTAGTTTATCCCAAATTTCGTCGATCTGTCGGTTTTTCTTTACTTTTGTTTCTGTTCGATTGTGCGAAAGTAAGAGAAAACGGGGCTCGTATTTTGCCTCCAATGATATCGGTCTCTTAATGAAATTGTTGGCCGATGAATTTAAAATAATACAAAACAAACTAACTGATGAAGCCAACCTTAAGGAAAAGAATAATGCATAGCAAAGAGTAAACACGGCTTTTAACAGCATGAATATTGGTGGTGTACACAGAGACATAAATTCTTTGAAAGTAAAATATGAAAATATAAAGAAAACTTTAAAAAAGAAAATATCACACAGCAAAGAAAATGATAAAGGAACTGGTGGAGGTCCACCGATTGATGTCAAGTTGTGGTACGAAGAAGAATTGTATACGCTTTTGCAGCTTGGTATTGAAGGGTTGCCTCCTGCTGGTGACAATGATGTAATACATACAAGTATAGAAGACGTTAATCAAAACCATGATTTCTCTATTTCATTTGACATAGAGATAGAGATAGAGCTTAGGAGATGTACAACAATAACGACGTTCAACAAAATGAGGTAATTAATTGGATTTTTATGCTTAGCTTATATCATGAAAGAAAGATCAAACCTTAGTGATGAAACTGATCTGTCCACAAATTGTAAATTGGGTAACAACAATCACGTACCACAAAATCCAACGCCATCAACACCTAACCCAACCTAACCTAACCTAACCTAACAAATTTTTTTCACTTTATATGAAAGCCATTTCATGAAAGCATTGTGGTGATCGTAACCTTACAATTTCTGTTTGAGTTGACCACTCCTGATATAAAGCATTACACATAAATTATGTATTTTTTGTTTTAATGGTATTCTAGTAAAATGAAAATATTTCTTTAGACCAAAAATGGATGGAACCTAAAAAAAAAGAAAACAAGTCACAGTTCCATCAGAACAAAAGAAAACTTACATAGATAACTTCCACAAGTTAGCTGAAAGCAAGAATAGTGTTGCTCACATACAAAAACAGTGCTATGAAGTCTATAGAGCTTCAATACAAAAGTGAAGCTAAAAAGAATTTAGAAATATTAGAAATGAAAAAAAAGGCTGCTGGATTATGAAGTAAAATTAAATGAAGAGGAATTGAATAATTTGTTACAGGAAAGAGAACAAAAAAGCAAAAAATTCGAATTAGAACAAATTGAACAAAATTTAGAGAAATCATTTTCTAAATATTGAACTCGTTTTTCATACTATAAATTTCTATGATGAAAAAACGAGTTCGATATTTAGAAAATGGTTTGTCCAAGTTTTGTGTGTTATTTTTAATAATTATTTTTGGGAAATAAACAGTACAAAACAACAGTATTATTTGTATCGGTAAATTCCTATGTGGCTTTGTGTATTATTACACAAAGCCACATAGGAATTTTAATGAGTTGTAATGTTCTTGTGTGTTGTAACTATTAGAGGTAGCGGGTAATAACAAGACGTTACTTTTCGCTAGGAGGTTATATTCAGATTATCAATAAAGCAGATGATCCCGGCCCTATATCTTATACAGCACTGCCGAATCATAACATGACATCTAACCAATTAAACGTATGGCGCGTGCCAACACGCAGTGTTGCTACATACATCACAAGCCCCTTTTATAAAAAGAAAAGAAAAGTATAACACTATAATATCTAAATCATAAATTTAACCTTACTGGTTGTTTCAAAAAGAAGAAAAGTATAACACTATAATATCTAAACTATAAATTTAACCTTACTGGTTGTTTCACGATACGACCACTGCAGGTAATAACATTGGGATGTTTTATCGCACTCGAATCACTACGCGAATCACTGTCACAAGGGTCTTTAATAATTGTAGACTAGTCAGGTGATGATGGAGGTTCATCTACAGGGTGAATACCAATAACTCATTTTAATTTTAAGAGTGGGTTACTGTTGATATTTGTATCACAAATTACCAATAACAAAATATTAAAAAGAAAGTTGAAAAACTGACCTACCCTACGTAAAATTCTGGTAAACTTTTGAGTACCGCTTCGTCGCTCTACTGACCCACTATGGGGTGAACAACATGGCTTGTATCAAGTCACAGACTCCAAGTTCTAACGTAAAAAACGTGACAAAAAACCTCTAATAAAGTTAAGCCGTCGTTCGAACGGTGATAAATTTGCGGTCGGAGACAAGTTAATTACAGTGACAGCAAAAACTAGTGAATTTGTGATTGCAAAAAACAAGGTGAATGGCAGAGGCAAAGACCTATCCTGATTTATTTTCTGTTGAGATAGGTCAGTTACGAAGTTCTGAAAATGTTGACGTATTTTAATTTATTTTCTTTCTCCAGAACTACAGGGTATATATTTTTTATTTTTGGTATATGGCCTTACCATTAAGGGACCTACCATCCCTTAAAATTAAAATGAGTTATTGGTATTCACCCTGCATAACATCATCATGGGGTCCATTTCTTAATTGTGTCCGAAGGTCGCTCTCATGTGAGGACTGCCTTAGAGGTCTAAGATGAACCCTATTCCTACGATAGTCAACATTGTCGCTGGTGCGAACTCGATAGTCATTTGGTCATGATTTGTTTAAAACGGTAGCTCGTGTCCAGGCGCGTGTTCTTTCTTGCATTAGGACTTTCTGATCGGAATTTAAATCTGATAATTTTTTAGTGGATTTATTATGGTAGAAGGCTTGTTTATCCTGTCTTATTTTTAATTTCTGATGTACATTACCTAGTGGATATTTTGGTTTCAGTAAAGTTCTTGCAACTGGCAACTCTGTACGGAGTTTTCTTTCCATTAACAAGTCACAAGGTGCCGGAATGTCTTGTTTTGGCGTCGAGTTGTAACTTAAGATTAATAGAAACAGGTTTTCACCATCCTTCATAGCTTTGGTCAGTAAACCTTTTACTGTTTGTATAGCCCTATCTATCATGCCATTAGAGTGGTGTAACGGTTCGAAATTTGTACACCTAGGCAACCTGCAATACGTCTCAACGAAAAATAAGTTGCGTGGTTAATCAATTACTTTCATAAACTTCCGGCTAGCAAATCGTAACGATTCCCCACGATTCACAACTGCAGCAATTCTTCATAGCCATAGAACTTTGGCATGTAGTCCAGTTGAATAGCTACAACAAAATGTGGGATTAGTATCTCAACAATAATCTTTAATCAAACTTACCTGATTGGTCCTGTGCCCGGTGTTTAATTGTATTTTTACAGAAAACGTTATAATGAACAGTCCTGTATACCACCAAAACTATGTTGCCGAGTATCTAAAATAAACAAATGTACAGGGTGTCCCAAAGTTGATGTCTCGGGACTATATCTAGAGAATGAAAAAAGTTATCACAAAACCGTTTACGTGGTTTAATTTGGGATGCACTAAGGTACATTTTACGTTAGAATTTTTTTTTTCGAAATCTGGAAAATGGCGAAACTGATGTCACCAGAAGTTTTTTTCCAGGAACATACACTTATTTTGTGCTACCTGGAAAGTGCCATTTTTTCTGAACATTTTCTATTAAAAATGTTTTTTCGTATCATTTATATTTAAAAATATACAGGGTAAATAGTTTGGAAACTACCCTCAATTGCATACGAGTTAGCCATGATGTAATCGAATGGCCTATGGAAAATAATGAACAAAGGCTATTTATACGTTTTATCAAAGAATTGTAACAGTATATTTAAAAAAAATAAAAATTTTAAAACATTTGACAAAATTCTAAATCTTTTTTTTGAGCTTCACCATAGATTAAAATCATAACTACTTTTTCATTGTTTGTAAACATTTCGGCGCTATTTAAATTAATTCACACCCGTAAATTATTTGACACAAACAATATATTCACTAAACAAAGTTATACCAACAGCCCTAGTTCATTGTTTTCCATAGGCCACTCGACTACATCATGGCTAACTCGTATGCAATTGAGGGTATTTTCCAAATAATTTTACCCTGTATATTTTTAAATATAAAAGATACGAAAAAACTTTTTTAATAGGAAATGTTCAGAAAAAATAGCACTTTCCAGGTAGCACAAAAAAGTGTATGTTCCTAGAAAAAAACTTCTGATGACGTCAGTTTTGCCATTTTCCAGATTTCGAAAAAAAAATTTTCTAGCGTAAAATGCGAGGTAAAATATACCTTAGTGCACCCCAAATTAAACCACGTAAACGGTTTTGTGATAACTTTTTTCATTCTCAAGATATAGTCCCGAGACATCAACTTTGGGACACCCTGTACATTATGAAATGCAATAATAACAAGTTAAGTAAAATTAAAAGTTAATACACATCTGAAGCTACCTGAGTGCTACTTACTATTTTGAGGAATCGAATAAAAACAAAATAAAATAAGGTTGTCTAGATTTTAATTTGTTAACATAAACTGTTGATAATAATTACTTTGTTTCAAATCATTCAAATATCAGTTAGGGATTTTTATACGTATGAAAGATAAGTTGACATAAAATCTATGAGTTTTTATAAAAATAAAAAAAAATGAAATCGAAAAAAATTCAGACATGTTGGATATGGCAAATAGTTAAGGTTCTTTCCAACATCTAGTGGAAGAATTAGAGAAATTAAAGCCTAATAAGATCTAAGAATAATATTTGCTATATTGTTCTGCATATTTCCTAAGTAAAATTCATTTACCTGATGCCAAAACTAAAAATCTTAGACGACTGAAATGTTCAGGTTCTTTCCTACGTTCTATCTAACCTAAAGAATTTTTATTCTTGCTCTTGTCTGGCTGGTAAAGCCGTAGTAAATCATAAAGAGCTGATAAAGGTCAAGACACAGATTAAGCCATTGGTGGTAGTACTAAGTACAATGTATAATCGTACAGATTTTGGTAGCACTCGTAGTAGATGATGAGCGACTGAAAGTACTTTGTATTAACAGATGCCCTGCACTCTTGTCGTGCTTACATTCAGCCCATGGTTTGGTTGGACATGGATTTTTTGCCATTGCTGTTCGCTCAGGCTATAGTTCAGCCGTTCATCATATTATGCCAGTGATAATTAAGTAGTCATTGTTACTTAACCTGAAGGTAAAGAAGACCCAGAACTGTGAGTACTTTTGTTTATTTTGAACCTCAACATTCGAGAAACATCTAGAAACAAGTACGAGACTATTACAAGTAGGAAGCCTGCGTAGTGTACATCGAACGTTACTCTGTTTTATCATTAAGCTCCAGAGCTAACTGGATAGCTGTATTTATTTTGTCTTTAGTAACAATATATTATTATAGTACTCGTATAAACTGTAAACTCCAAACAGCTGTTTCGAGGTTGGTGTTTTAGCTAGGTAAATTGCCCGCTACAATAATTATATCAGGTATTTGTGTTCTTATGTAGTGCATTTCAAGCTTACCTACCTGCGTGTCCAAATGTACAAAAATAAATCCATTGTATGAGCTTAATGCACTCACAAAAACTCCTTGGCATCATAGCGCGTACAGGTTATAATTTTCTAATCACAGAACAAGAACAGAACTACAGAACACATACGTCATATTATAGTAACACAGAACACAGCACATAATTACCACCTAGCACAGGCCATTCTTCTTCTTTAATTTCGTTGTTATTAGTAATATTGAAAATACCACAACACATACTATTGTTCGCATATTTTTTATGTGAATTCTTTACCTATAATAAAATTGCTCGTTTATTGTGTATCAAATATATTTACATTTTTTTGTTATTAAATTGTCCATCTACATCTACTTATTGTTTTTATTTTGAATTCAGTAGTATCGGTTTAACTTTCACAGCGTAAACATATCTCGATAGACACTCGTAGCACTGCGGAATTCAGGTGATAAAAGTAGTGTTATTAGTGCCGCAAAAAAATTAAATAATAAAATAAGTAAATAAATTGATAAGATGAATTGATATTTAACTTGTTTATAAATGACATTACTAATTATCTCGAGGTAAATTGTTTACTTTATGCAGACGATTTAAAGATTTTCAGCGTGATTAGAAGTTTAGATGATTGTCGCCAGCTTCAGAATAATTTAGATACAGTATCTCAATGGTGCATTAAGAACAAATTACCACTAAATGTTGCTAAATGCAATGTTCTGTCGTATACTCGTAGGACAAGCTCTTTTTCTTTTGATTATCAACTTGCTAATGATATTTTGCAAAGACCAACAACATTTCGTGATCTCGGGGTAATTTATTTTTTTTATTTATTATTTATTTATTTAAAATACACTATCCCACAGAACAAATTCCAATTATGGGACAGGGACAAATAAACAGTAAAAAATATAGTAAAAAATAGGATACAATAAATAATGATGAAAACTTAATATTATAGAGAACAATTCACTATAAAACAATAGGTATGAACGAATACAGCTAATAAAAAGTAGTAAAATAAGCTAGTTTAACATAACATTACCGTATTCGAGTTACATATGGAAACCATAGTGAGTGAGGCTTTCAGGATGTTAGGTTTTATTGTGCGCAGCAACCGTGAATTTACGAGTATAGACACTTTAAAAATACTTTACTTTTCTTTTGTGCGTTGAAAACTGGAATATGCATCAATTGTGCGGGGGCCTGGTTATGGGGTACAGGGTTATTCATTATAAATTACCCACCCCTTATCAGCGTTATTATTGCCTATAGAAAAAAAAGTATTAAATAAAAGTTGTGTGGTTATGACTGAATATTGTTAAAATGCCATCAAAAGTACAGTGGCGTGCAGATTTCAGGGGATACAAACAAATAATACATTTTTTTAAATGGGATACCCTGTATATTATTACATTTTTGGAATGATCCTTTTTTCCTGATTTCAAAAATATAACATATGTTACCCCTAGCATATACCGCTTTTGAGTTATTAAATGTCGAATATCTTAGTTAAACTAGTTACTGTAAATATCGAAAGTTAACATTGTTAAAGTGAGCTATGTAAATGACAACTGTTATGTTTGATAAATGACATTTCTTTAATGAAATTTTCAAAATGGTTTACAGTTACAGTTTACAATTTATAATGAATAACCCTGTACATAATAGCAGCCTAGATAATGTCCAACGCAGATTTATGAAACTGCTGTATATGAGATCATACGATATTTACCCACCTATTGGATATCCCGCAACAAAACTTGTTTGAATGTTTCTCTATGTTCAGCTTAGAAGATAGACGGGATTACTGTACTCAAATTTTCTTATATAAAAGTCATTCATAACATACTAGATTGTCAGGGAATTGTAGACAAATTAAATTTTCACGTACCTAGATCAACTTCTCGACAAGTGCAAACTTTTTATTTACCTACAGCGCGATCAAACATACTTAATAATTCTCCTCTCTTCTATATGTGCAAGAATTATGACAATCACTGTTATATCATTGATATATTTCACTGCAGCCTTAATGACTTAAAACAATACTTTAAGCATTAGTTTTATTCAAGTTTTTGTTCTGTTTTTAAAACCTAGTTGTTCGGCTATGTTTTTGTTTTTTGTTTATATGTGAGTACTTATTTTCTTCTGCAAATTTGTATTTGTTATTTGTATTTGTATATAATCGTATCGTAAAAGTGTAGTTAATACATTATTATAAATTGTATATTCTGTATCCTCCTGTTCTGTAATTGGGTGAAAACCTGTAGAACAGTGTAATTATACAAATAAATAAATAAATGAACAATATAAAACAAGAAGTGATTAAGTGAATATAAAAACATAAGTTGAAATGGACTTACAATATCAAAATATGTACATGAATTCTTTTTTCCCATTCCGCCAGCGGCGTATCAGAATAATTTTCCACCATTAATACAAAACCCACAGCAAAACATAAAGCCACAACAAATGAACTATGATGGTATGGTATCTCTTCAATCAACATACGAAACGCTCCCTCAAATGTCTTTGCAACACACACAAATACCAATGCAGCAAATGCAAATACTTATGCAGCAAATGCAATTACCTATGCAGTAAACAGAAAATTCTTTATTGCCAACCACATCAAATAACTCACCACAGCAGGGATATCACCATCAACAAATAACTAGAATGCCATCGACGAGTGAGGAAGAAGAACCAGATGAAACACAGGAAACAAACAAAATTCCATGGCAACAAGCAAAAAGTACAAAACGGAAGAAATTTACAAGATACGTAAAAAAACATAATAATAGAATAATCACCAATAATAAGTTTGATTCACTAACAGTTGAAGAAAACAGGAATCCAAAAGACAATGTATCCACCGAAATAACCAGCAACCCTCCCCCTATATTCATATATAGAGTAATAAACTATCAAAAAATGGTAGAACAACTAAGAAACTGTCTAGAAGATGAACAGTACACTACGAAAAGTCTAGCTGATAACATCATCAAAATGAATTGCAGTAATGCAAAAAACTACCGGAAACTGATTAAATATTTAAAAGAACAAAATATTATCCATCATAGCTATCAGTTAAAAGAGGAATGAGCTGACAGAGTGGTTATCAAACATTTGTATAACTCCATCCCAACTGCAGATATGAATTAACAAAATTAGGACACAAGGTGAGAAACATAATCAATGCTAGGAACAGGACCACAAAGGAACCTTTAAACCTCTTCTTCGTTGATCTTGAGCCAGCAAATAATAATAAGGAAGTTTATAGCATCGACAAACTACAAAACGTATACATCAAGATTGAACCTCCAAACAAAACCAAAAAAGATATAGTATAGTGTATGAGGTGCCAAGTATACGGACATTCAAAGTCCTACTGTAACAGACCATACGCGTGTGTAAAATGTGGTGGATCACACAGTACAGAAAGCTGTAAAAAATCCAAGGAAACACCTGCCACATGTGCATTGTGCGGAGGGCCCCACCCAGCTAATTATAAAGGTTGCGAATATTATCACAAGATAACCCAAGGATACCATACATAACAGGTTAGTGTCATGAAACCAACAAAAAATATAGTAAAATATTAGCATCTGCTCTTACCCTAATTGACGCATTACTCTAAAGAGTTCTTATAATTCTAATAAGTTTCGAGCTTAGCCCGAGATTATACAATTATTAGGGTATTCAAAGGATTCCAAAACATATTCCAAGTCTGAGGTGGGGTTAAAGTATACATAACAAATAATAAACTGAAAATTATGACTTGATATTAAGCAAATTATCCAGTAATTGCATTTATCCAAGAGGCGAGTTGTATAGCCTTTATGAACGAATGGAAGTAGCCCTCCACTTCCGCGCACAGCATTAGCGGAAATAACGTTATAATCAGAAAGTAATGGATTAGCGTCTGTTATTTCTGCAGTAAGAAAAGTTTCACAGACACACACACAGAATCCAGATTCCATAGACATGACAGATTCTATCATAGAATATCCTTCAATGTTGAAAAAAAAACAATATTTAGTAATTGCTACTTTGAAGGGGTAAAATTAGAGCTGGATTTAGGTTGGGAGGTACTAGAAATTTGTTTAAGAACTTTCACTCCAGGATTTCTTTTCGGTGAAACATCTTCATCCCTAGTTCTTTTATTAATATTTTGACACACAATTTGGGGTACATTTTTGATATACTTAATTATTGTCAAACCCTGTTCGCCGTTTTTCTTCCTCGCATTTAGTTCGTTTCGCATTTTTGATAAGTGTTGAGTTTGTAATGGGGTTAGATCTGATTTAACATTTATTTGAGGATATGTTCGACGACACATTTTTGATTTGCTGCGTAAAATTGCTAAGGCTATTTCCCGAGAGCTTAATTCAATTTTTAGAGGCCTGGGCCTATCAGCCTGAATTTTTCCTAAGCGTACGATATTTGAAGTCAACAGCCTCATTCTCAAGAATTTGATTAATAAATTCGACGAATATTTCTGGTAAGCCCGTCAGTATTGAAACACCCCATACCCCCCTCGATTATCCCTGTGACAAATCGTGAAGCGATAAGTCCAATACAGGTTGTTTGTTTGTTTGGCATGATCGTCTAGTTTTTATTTAGTTAGGACCAACTACGTTGTGATTTAGTAAATTTAATAGATTCTTTAATAAAGTTTGATATTACTTGTTCTTAATATTGAGATGTTTTGAATTATTACTTGTTTACTAACTTTCTCGTAATCTAATACACTGGCATTTATTATCTCATTTGAGTTTCACCTTAGTTCAATCACATTAGGTTAAATGTAGGAAAATAATTAGACCTAATAAAAGAATTAAACACAGAAAAGTGGTTTAACAGGTTTATTTTCAGATAAAGACCAATAGTCAAAATAGACGTGAAAATAACCTGGCTGAAGATGCAATTTAACGAAATCTCGTTAAATGCAGTGGAAATATCCACTGTCATGTTCAATTAATCCTGACGTCAGCAAAATAGTGCCCAGACGTCAAGGGAAATATCCCTTGTGAACACTTTGATCTCCTCGTTTGCATGGGCGACAAGTCAACAAGCAGTACTTGTTGAAAACTGGGCACGTTGTTACTATACTTATTGCATTGTGCAGACTTTCGCCGAAGCGTAGTTATGTATGGACCAATCAGGAACCATACGAGGACATTGTCCCCGGACGACTTCACGTTGTGATGTATGCAAATATGCCTTACACCGAGGAAATTTCCCCAGGTCGTCTTTTAATTCGTAGTAATGATAATTGCGTAAGCCACGCAATACAACAGTATAGTGACGTTGGCCGTAAGAACATTCATTGATAATAGTTAAACTGCCAGATGTGTTAAGAAAGCAGGCTTTCAGTTGTCTTGTCACCGCAGCAAAGATTTGTTCAAGTGGCCACAAAAAGGACCGTAGTACTAACCGATAAATTGCAAATACAGACCAGATGTCAAGTCACGTCGTAAAACAATCATTGGATATTATTGAATACCTAACCGACACCCTAAATATAGATCAGCTGACCGTAAAAGCAGGTCAATAGAAATTAAAATACTTTGTTAGATTAAATGCACTTATACAATAATTAAACTTTAAAATAATAAATTGGTACCAACAGTCATTTCCCTAACTTCGTAAAAACCGGTATGTGGATATAGAGTCGCGTTGGATTTGAATGTACTTTCGATTCATAAATTTAGTCCGAACTGGTTTAATCTAAATTTGGAAGAAAAGTCGATAGTGGAATCGAAAGACATCGTTGGGACTTTATTAATTGCGGACGTTCTCACCTATTCGTGGATAGACGGTCCATTCGTCCATCTCTTCTCCCCCGGATTCGCCGATATCTGAATAGCTTGAAAGCATTGTGGTCGCGTACGTTCTATCACCGTGGCAGTGATTTCGTTGCAACGTTTAGTATGACCAGCGGTCAGCGCAAACTACGGCACGTTCTCGTAGTCACCGGCACTTACTAGGTCCTGGTGGGAACCGTAGTTTAGTCGGCGCTGGGGGTTGTGAAACCCAACGAGAACGGCAACGTTATCGAAGACACCGGCACTTACTAGGTCCTGTGAGGAACCGTAGTTTAGTCGGCTCTGGGGGTTGTGAAACCCGTCGATAACGTTCGCAGCGGCGTGGCCAAGGACTGACCCGGAGTCTACCTCCCGGGTTGTATTTATACGACTTTCGAACAAAGAAAACGCGGTTTGGGTGGTTACGTCACACCCACCCACTGGCATGTGTGCACAAGGGAGGCTGTAATCTAAAGAATTTTAATGATGCTAATGCATCGGGATTTAGACGGGATTTAGAGTATCAATACCTGTCCATAAGGGCGCTTCTTCCGTACTATAATTTGGAGTGGCTCTAATTTGTATATTTTAACATTCCCGAGTTTCTGTGAGAACTCACCCAACTTGGCCCTAAACTGATGCTAAAACTGCGAGCTATGCTGTGTATTGAAACGAATATTTTAAAATATTAATTTGATGCAACGACTAATAATTTAATTATCCCCGAATAAAATCATTGACTATAAGTAATGAATAATTTGGAATTTCACGATATCAATGTCTTAATATAATTTAATTTCATGATAAAATTTAGGAAAATATTTGTAAATTACTGGCCCGTGTACGGGGCGTTTCAGTATAATATTACGTTCACGCCTTACTCGATCACTGATTTCAGCATATACGTTATCATTTTGTAAATTACAGGAACTATTATTTGCAAAAATTTGAGCTTCAAGTATCTCAATTTAATTTTTGAGATGTTCGTTTTCTTCATGAACTAATTTTATGTCCGAGACACAGCTGTCAATACGATGTGTTTGAGCCACTATGCTGTTGAGATTTGAAGTTTTAGTTTCATACGAAGAAATTTTTGTGTTGCACTTATCAACTGCTTGGATTAAGTTGGTCCATAAGAGCACTGAAATGGGAAATATTGAGAGTTGTAGTCGGCGTTGTACAGGGGTTAATAGTAACGGGTTTGCAAGCAGAACAATAGCTGGTAGTAAATCCATTAGAGGGGTTAACAGAAGACAGCGTACACCTCGCGTACGATGCTCGTTTACATACTGAACAATCAGCAGTTTCTTGACCGTCAGCGATCGGGCGTTGGCAAGTATGATATTTGGGTGGGGACATCTTCCGTACAGCTGTTTACTTGGGTTCAAAGGTTAGACGATGAATATGATTGACAGAAATGTCGCTTTGCGATTTAATGCGATTTAAGTCTGATTATAATAAATGCTCAATTATTTTTGAAGTCCAATGGTAGTTATTAAAAGTGTATATACTTACAAATGAGTAGTCCAAATGCAGACAAATATTTTTCACGTCTTCTTCAGAAATTTAAATGTAAACAGTAGGCTTAACAACACACTACCAGACGCGCCGCCATATTTATACGAACCAATAATACTAACAGTAATATACCAGAACCATCAACATAATAACAATGACACAATTTCTTAATGAATTCAAAGCCATGTTCAACCAACTAATTCAACAAAATAGCATAGTACTAAACATGTTAACAACGCTAATTAGCAAACTAGTAAATTAATGGTTAAGTTCTTAAGAGTAGCATTATGGAACGCCAATGGCCTCGAGCAACACAAAGACAAAGTAAAGACTTTTTTAATAAACAATCACATAGATGTGTTGCTAATCAGTTAAACCCATTTTACAGAAAAAACATATTTGAAAATACCAAACTACACCACATATAACACCAACCATCCTGATGGTACCGCGCATGGCGGAACAGCAGTCCTTATAAAGAGTACGATCCACCACTATGAGTTACCTAAATACCAAAAAAGCCACCTACAATCCACTGCACTAAAAGTAGCAACTCTACCGTATGAACTGACAACTGCAGCCGTCTATTGCCCACCTCGACACAATATAAAAAAGAACGATTTCCAAGAATATTTTCAAACATTAGGCAACAAATTTCTTGTTGGCGGTGATTACAACAGCAAACATACCAGATGGGGCTCACGTCTAGTAACAACCAAAGGTAGAGGATTGCAAAAAACGATAGAAGATAATAGATACTCATTTCTATCAACCGGCACCCCAAATTATTGGCCAACCGACCCCCAGAAAATTCCTGATTTACTTGACTTCTATGTTACAAATGGAATAAATTCAAGATACACAGATACTGTGCCCAGTTATGACCTGTTATCTGATCATTCTCCAGTTATTGCAACAATTGGAGCATATGTAATACACAGGAAACCTATACCTAAATTACACAATGCTCGTACAAATTGGGACAGTTTCCGTAGTATACTTAATGATAGCATAGATCTAAATATTCGACTAAGAGAAGAAGAAGAAATAGAGACTGCTGCAGAAACAATTATTAACAAACTACAACACAAGCTGCGCAACAGTCCACACCAGTACTCCATCCATGGAAAGTAAATCAAGACTTACCTTTAGAAATCAAAATACTAGTAGCAAAAAAAAAGACGTGCCAGAGCCAAATGGCAACGTACCCACACACCAACTGACCGACAAGTGTATAACCAAATGAGTCAAATGATAAAAACCAAAATCAAGGAAGTACGAAATGAAGAATTTGAACAGTACATATTAAAACTGACCAGAACTGACAACTCCATCTGGAAACCAATTAGAAACTCTAAAAAACCTAAGACTCCTGCACCACCAATAAGAAAAAACAATAATGAACCATGGGCAAAAAGCAATGCCGAGAAAGCTAATCTGTTTGCAGAACACTTAATTTCTGTATTTCAACCAATAAATGACGAAGCAGACCAAGAAATCGAACACAGCATATCTACTCCACCTATCATACATACGCCTATCAAAGCATTGACACCAAAAGAAATCGTAGAAGAAATTAAGCTTCTAAATCTAAGAAACTCACCTGGAATTGATCTGATAACAGCAAAAATGATGAAGGAATTGCCAAGTAAAGGGATAGTGCTGCTAACATACATTTATAATGCAATTCTACGGTCTGGATACTGACCAAAATGTTTCAAGACTGCACAAATTATAATAATTGCAAAGACAGGCAAAGAACCAACAGGTGTATCTTCGTACAGACCCATAAGTCTACTATCAGTAATCTCGAAACTATTTGAAAAATTGGTGTTCCGTAATATAAATGTAGACCTGCCACCAGAAAATTGGATACCGGACCATCAGTTTGGCTTTAGACAGAAGCATTTCACAGTACAAGTACATTGGATTACCCAAACCATTAATAGAGCATTAGAAAATAAACAGTACTGTAGTGGAGTCTTCCTCGACATTAGCCAGGCATTTGATAAGGTCTGGCACCCTGGATTAATTCACAAAATCAAGCACATTCTCCCAGCAGCCTACTTCAAACTCTTTAAATCATATTTGTGTGAGAGAACCTTTCAAACTAAGGTAAATGCTTAAAAATCCGATTATTTTCCTATACGTTCAGGAGTACCACAAGGCAGTGTCCTTGGTCCAATACTATATGTCTTGTATACGTCAGACCTACCGTTGGGACAAAATACTGTAACAGGGACATTTGCTGATGATAAAGCAGTTCTATCTTGCCATGAACTCACATAACCTCTGAGTTCACGCAGAATCATTTAAATAACCCACAACAGTGGCTAAAGAAGTGAAAAGTAAAAGTAAATGAAAGCAAATCAGCGCACATTACATTTACACTCAGAAAAGAAACATGCCCTGAAGTCACAATAAACAATGTACAGATACCACAAACACAAACTGTAAAATACTTAGGATTACACATAGACAACAAACTAACATGAAAACAGCACATCACAAAAAAGAGAAAACAAATAGAAATCAAGACCAGAGAACTTCAGTGGTTGATAGGAAGAAAATCGCGGGTATCTATTGAAAACAAAGTTCTTATATATAAATCAGTCATTAAACCTATCTGGACATAAGGATTGGAGCTGTAAGGATGCGCCTCCAAGTCAAATATTGAAATCATTCAAAGATACTTTGCCAAATTGTAGACGCCCTCTGGTACGTAACGAATCAAACACTACACTCAGATCTTCATGTTCCAACAGTAAAACATAGTATTCATAAAGAAGCCACTACACACCAAGATATCATCCCGGTTGAATTTGGGCAACTGGTTTATATTTCTTGAACTAAATGATTTGTCATTTTTTATATAAATGTCAAATGGGGAAATTACGGCAAGTGGTCAACGGAGGATATGGAACTGGCTTTAAGGGCATATACCAGTGGTGAAAAGGGGTTAAATCAATGTAGTCGTGATTATAGTATATCAAAATCAACTCTACTTCGTCATATCCGAAATACAAATAAAATTGCTAAAGGCACAAAGGCGTTAGGAAGAAATTCTACATTTGATCAAGATCTAGAAACATTACTTGCTGAGCGAATAGTTGAATTTTCGGAATACCTTTTTGGCTTAACAATACGAGATATTCGTAAACTTGCTTTTGATTTGGAAGAAACAAATAACATATCTCATCAGTTTAATAGAGAGAAGAAAATCCCAGGGAAAAATGGTACTACAAATTCATGAGGAGACATAGAAACTTGTCATTGCGTCAGCCTGAATCCACCTCACTTAATAGGATTAAAGGATTTAATAAAGAAATTGTTAATGAGTTTTTCGACTTGTTGACGCAACTACTATTTTTAACATGGACGAATCTGGGTTCTCAACTGTGGCCAAAAAGTGTCAGAAGGTTGTCACTATGAAAGGGTGCAAAGCTGTTGGTTCTGTGGCTAGTGGAGAACGCGGCGTTAATACGACGATGGTCTGCTGCACGAGTGCGGCAGGATTTTATGTGCCATCTATGATTATTTTGAAGCGTAAAAGGTACACTGCAAGCTAAGTAATGCAGCTCCACTTGGAAGTAAGATTGAAATATCCGATTCAGGGTATATCAATAGCGAACTATTTGTAAAATGGTTGCGACTTTCTTGTCCTTCAAAGGACAAGAAAGTGCTGCTTCTCTTGGATGAGCACATTACACATTGTAAGAACCTCGAAGCTCTTCTAGCAAGAGAAAGTGGTGTGATTTTGATGCAGCTGCCTGGTCATACAGCTCATCGCCTCCAACCTCTTGATAGGTCATTTTTTAAACCAATGGAGGTGTACTACACTCAAGCAATGGAAAAATAGTTGAGGTCTAATGTAGGACGCACAATCACCTAATATCAAGTAGCAGAACTTCTGTAACAATACAAAACGTCGTTAAATATTATTACAATATCAATCAGCGCAAGCGGTTGTTAAAAAAAAAATAAAGAAATAAAAGATATTATTTTGGAAACGAATTGACATTTTTTTTTGTAACTACATTTTGAAAAAGATTCGTTGCAGGGAATTTATTCTACGGTGAATATAGTTAGAAGCTATCTGATTATTTCAGGAATTTGATCCGTAAAATAATATTTATGTAATTGTCCTAAGTGTTGGAGATGTTTTGGGAGATTACAAGCCGATTACGGGATTTATAAACCCGCAACAGGAAATCTTATCAATCCCGAAAGGTAACATGTCAATGTTTTACTGCGGATATTTTAAAATATTAGTTGATTGCTAAGTAGTTACAAATAAATTATCAAAGCTTATAGCTGTGTCTGACTTGAAATAATATTCTAGGGAACTACCAGAAGGGTAGAAAGTTTATGCTGAAAAGAAATTTAGTAGAAGTATTCAGAGAGAGAGTGAAGCAAATTTTGGAGAATTTTTGACTTTGACAATAGGAAAGGAAATTAAGATAAGTCCTCAAAATTTACATTGTATTCATTAAGGACTATTCAACAAAAGTATTTCAAAATTATTAAGTATACTAATAGTTTATATTTCATATCTGGTACATCCAGTTAATTAAGATCACATATATTAATTGTAAACCAATCGTACGATCGGAGCTTAAGCATTTTGAAAAGTTGAGGTATAAACTATAGGTTAAGAGTTTAAACAACAATTTGGTAATTTAATATTGATAAAATTATTTGTAAAATCCTCCAAAAGTCCATAACGTAAATAAATCATTGTACCCAGTTATTCATTACCTTGAATGTTTATTGTCTTCCTCTACTTGGTACAAGATAGTTTAAATTAGTTGATTTCTGGGCTAGATATCTCCCCTAATAACACCAGGGTGTCTTTCCGATTTTTAGACAGCGGAATAAAGTCGGTGGCGCCTTTAAATAAATAAAATACCCCCCCCCCTTGTTCTTCGACATAGCAAGCTAGCCGGAGCTCTTGTGACGTGAAGAACGACGGGATATCTAGTGTTAGAGTAATCACGTCGCAAATTGACGCCCGACGCGGGACCTTTAATTAAAACATTTTATTTTCAGTTTTGATAGAATCATATTAAATTTAGACTTACGGTAAATTAAGTAGATTCTTGGTGTCTTATATTGTCTGTTTATATTTTATTATTGTGTGAACTGATATTATATGGTTTAATGTTAGCGAAACTATAGTCTTGTTAGATAATTATTAAATTTAACTGAAATTTTGACACTAGTGTTGTCAAAGTTATACTTATTGGGTAGTGTATTTAGAAATAGTTGTATTCGTTCCTAATACGGTAGTCGTGGTAATTCTTCTGTTAGTCATGACTACTGCTGGGAAAATAAAAATAGATCCATACCGCATAACTCGTGACGAGTTATTGTATGAACTGCAAGTTCGCGGATTAGGTGAAGGTACTAACCTCACAGTAACTGATCTTAGAACAGCTTTCAAAAATGCATTAAGTTTGGAGAAAACTTCCTTAGCTATCGAACCTCCGCCTTATCCGTATACTTTTGCAGAAGATGTGACAGTACTGACTGGAAATTTAGAGAGAATTAATAATTTAATATTAGAGTTTTCGGGAACTCAGGGCGACAGCAAATTTAAGGGAATTGTGTCACATATAGCACATTCTATTGGTCGTGTTAACAGATCTAACCCTCAACAGGAGGAAGACAAGAAATTTAAGGCTGATTTCAGACTTAAATTACTGTTAGCATATGACAGGCTAGTGTGTCAAGAAGCAACGTAGAACTAGAGACAATGCGGTGTTTGATTTGTCTATCTTGCGGCATACGGTTGAACAACCAAATGCGCATAGTTCCAGAGTAGAATCAGATAGTGATTCTAGTGATAGTGAATTGGTATCGAAAATAAAACCGGTTCCAATTCGAGATTGGGGATTAAAATTTTCAGGCAAGAAGGGTGACATGTCTTTCTGTACATTTGTTGAACGCATTGAAGATATGAGACGCTCTAGAGGTGTTTCTCATGCTATGCTTTTTAGAGACGCGGTAGATTTGTTTGTAGGAGATGCGTACACTTGGTATAATATGGTTAAAGAATGGGCCACAGATTGGCCATCTTTAATGAATTTAATGAGGGAACAATTTTTACCTGAAAATTTCGATTCTGATTTGTTTGAGGAGATTAAGCGGCGTAGCCAGGGTAGTCAAGAAAATATAGGCCTTTATATAGCTAGCATGAAAGGACTTTTCAATAAAATGCATAATCCATTACCAGAGGCGACACAACTCGAAATTATTATGGAACGAATTGATCCATTTTATCAGCCGTTCTTGACGTTCGAGACTGTAACATCTGTCACAAGTCTATTGTCTGCTTGTCGTAAATTAGACATCAAACGTAACTTGGCAAAAACTTTTGTTCCTCCACCACCGAAACATACGTGTTTGATACCTGAACTAGCTTATGCCTCTACATCTAATGACAATTTGTCAATAGATAGTGACATTAGTCGACGTTCTGTTAGGGAGATTAATGAAATCTCGGTATCCAAAAATACCGCACAGATGGAAACTAGCTCACCTACAACAACAACCAAGTGTTGGAATTGTGGTGAAATAGGTCATATTTCCAGAAGATGCCCTAAACCACAAACACGATATTGTTACCATTGTGGACATGTTGGTGTAACAGTAAGGAACTGTCCAAAATGTAACAATTCGGGAAACGGATTGACGCGGCGTTAGTAGGTGACCAACTAACGCCTGCGTACAACATGGTCGGAAACAACATACCCGTTCGTTCTGTATTGGATTTCGTTTTGTCTCACGCACATGGTGATGAGAGACCGTATGTAACCGTTTCGATATTCGACAAAGAATTGTTAGGACTTCTTGATTCTGGTGCAAGTCATACGATTGTGGGAAGTAAAGGGCGGACAGTTCTACAAAGCATTGGTTTGGTAAATTTAGAGTCTACAAAGCAAAAATATGTCTTTGTAGCCAATGGTGCTACTTGCGAGTGTATTGGTATTTTGCGTGTTCCAATAAAATTGCGCGATGATGAAAAAATTATTGATATATTGGTTGTTCCAAGTTTGAATCATTCATTAATATTAGGTATTGATTTTTGGTTACGTATGGGAATAATCCCTGATTTACGCTCTAATGAATGGAGGTTTCATGTCTCGGACGAAAATCCAACCATTAATGTTTTAGAACCAATAAGCTCGCGTAGCTCTCTGACGTTGGAACAAGCGGTTATCTTGGAAACGTTGGTACAAAAGGCATTTACCGAAATGGGAGATAAGATAGGATGTACTCATGTAGTAGAACACCGTATTGAGCTACTTGAGAATGTGCAACCAATCAAGCAAAGGTTTTATCCTGTTTCACCTGCTCTTATGGGACATATTGACGAAGAGCTTCAAAATATGTTACATAAGGGCGTAATTGAACCATGTAGTAGTCCATGGAGTAGTCCTATAGTAATGGTGAAAAAGAAGGACAACACCTATCGGTTTTGTGTGGACTATCGGAAACTCAACGCTGTCACGAAGCGAGACGCTTACCCTTTGCCTTTTGTGATGAGTATATTGGATAAATTACGTGATGCTCGTTATCTGTCTAGTCTCGATATAAAATCGGCTTATTGGCAGATACCGATGGAAAATAATTCCAAACAGTATACTGCGTTCACAATTCCAGGTAGAGGATTATTTCAATTCAGAAAAATGCCTTTTGGATTACACTGTGCACCTATGACCTGGCAAAGATTAGTTGACAGATTACTTGCAGACCTTGAACCCTTTGTCTTTGTGTAACTTGACGACATCGTGATCGTGACGCAGACTTTCGAAAAACACATTGAGGTATTGGATATGGTATTTTCTCGTCTTTCTTCTGCTGGTCTTACTTTGAGTCAAAACAAATGTCACTTTTGTCGATCTGAACTTAAATACCTTGGTTATGTTGTTGACGCCTATGGACTTCACGTTGACATTGACAAGGTCAACGCTATTTTACAAATCACCACACCTAAGAAGGTATCCGATGTGCGGAGAATAGTCGGAACGACTTCTTGGTACCGTCGGTTTATACCCAATTTCAGTACTCTTGTGCAACCCCTTACCGAGTTGCTTCGTAAAAATACGAAATTTGAGTGGACTTCTCGTCAAGAGGAATCTTTTAAGTTGATAAAAGAGAGCCTTATTTCTGCACCAGTATTGTCATGTCCTAACTTTGATCTGCCTTTCGTAGTCCAGACTGATGCAAGTGGATTTGGTATTGGATGTGTCCTTAGTCAGCATCATCCCGGCGTTGGTGAAAAAGTAGTGTGCTATCTGTCACGATCTTTGACTAAGCAAGAGAGACAGTACTCTACCACGGAGAGAGAATGTCTTGGGGTACTCTGGAGTGTGGAAAAGTTGAGACCTTACATAGAGGGTACACGCTTCACCGTAGTAACAGACCATTGCTCGTTACGATGGTTACATAGTTTAAAGGATCCAACTGGCAGACTCGCTAGGTGGGCAATTCGGTTACAGCAGTATGATTTCGATATAGTACACCGAAAGGGTAAAGATAATGTTGTACCGGATATGTTGTCACGTACAGTTTCTGTCTTTGATCTGATAAATGATATAGAGAACACGGATGATGGAGATATAATGGAGACTGATACGGATCGTTGGTATGTAAAGATGTGCAAAAAAGTAAAAGACAATCCGTTACGCTTTCCTTCTTGGCAGATTGTGGGTTCGAATCTTTATAAATTAACGAAGGTTGGAAATTTTCCTGGTTTAACGGATAATTGCAATTGGAAACGAGTTGTACCAAAAGGCAGTCGCGCACAAATTTTATCGAAATGTCATGATGATCCATGTGCAGGACACGCAGGTGTTTTCAAAACGTATAAACGAGTGGCACAAAATTTTTATTGGCCTAAAATGAAGGCAGATATCAGTAAGTACGTCGGCAAGTGCGTTATTTGTATTACGAACAAACCTGAGCAGAAGAAACCTGGCGGATTGATGGTACCACATCGCATTGTAGAAAGACCTTTTCAGTCTATGTCGTGTGACTTAATTGGACCTTTACCTAGGTCAATGCGTGGGTTTAAATATATATTGGTGATTGTCGACAATTTTAGTAAGTTTACTTTAGTCATTCCACTTAGAAGTGCCACGACAAATTTGATTTGCACCGCAGTGGAAGATCAATTATTCTTGATGTTTGGCCAGCCAGAGATTCTGTCGAGTGACAATGGTGTACAATTCCGCAGCAAGCAATTTCGTTCGTTACTAAAATCATATGGGGTTAAACAGTTCTTTACAGCATATTACCATGCACAGGCTAACCCTACCGAAAGAACCAATAAAACGCTTGAAACCATGATTCGATGTTATATAACGGATAAGTAGGTTAAAAATGAGAGTTCTGTGATCACCCCCCACTCCTCCCCCCACCCCAGACACGCCCCCTTCCCCCACCACTTTTGCACCCCCCACTCCTGACACGCCCCCATCCCCCACCACTTTTGCACCCCCCACTCCAGGCACGCCCCTGCCCCCACCACTTTGGCACCCCCCACCCCAGACACGCCCCCTTCCCCCACCACTTTTGCACCCCCCACTCCTGACACGCCCCCTTCCCCACCACTTTAGCACCCCCCACTCCAGGCACGCCCCTGCCCCCACCACTTTGGCACCCCCACTCCTGACACGCCCCCTTCCCCCACCACTTTTGCACCCCCCACTCCTGACACGCCCCCTCCCCCACCACTTTGACACCCCCCACTCCTACTCCCACTCCTACCCCCACTCCAGGCACGCCCCTGCCCCCACCACTTGGGCACCCCCCACTCCAGACACGCCCCTTCACCTTGACCTTTCATAACCTTGACCTCTCATAACCTTGACCTCTCATAACCTTGACCTCTCATAACCTTGACCTCTCATAACCTTGACCTCTCATAACCTTGACCTTGGATGACCTTGACCTCTTGTGAGCACCCCCACTCCAACCCTTCCCCCACCCCTCACTTTTGAACTAGTCCTTTAAAGTGAATGAAACAGTGCTTACTTGCTATTCAAAACCACACTATGCCCGTTTGTACATGGTTATGCGTCAGATGCAAAAGTGAACTAGAAGAATACAACTCAGAAAAAAATATCAAAGTGTACACCTACTGTGATAATTGTGAGCTACCCGGTAAAAGGGCGCCTGCTGCATAAACACTGTTGATATATTGATTGGTATAGGATATCATGTCTCTTGAGGTGGGGTGTCCGAATTGTCTAATAATGGAGTTAGAAAACAAGCATATGAACGGAAAAAAATTGTGTGATTTTACTGAGGAAGAACTAAGGAAGTTTCCACTGCAATATTTGATTGCAAGAGTTGATCCAGTTGAACTATTATATGCATGGCCTAAATTACCGATGGAGTACACAGACAAGTTTGAATTACAAATTCAATTACCATGCTTTGGACTTTACAACCGTCCCGAATGGCACACCCATATAGATGGTCCTCCAGCTCGACAGTCCAAATGCCACGTCTGTAAATGGGGGCTACAAAAATGTGGTTTATTTTAAGTTATGAATTATAATCATTTTAATAAAACAATAAAAACAATAATTACAAATGAATATGTCTTTCTTTTAAATACGAGTATCAAATCAACACTGTAATACGAAAGAAGTAAGGTTGACAATGCAGATATCTTTATCTCTACTCGAGGTCATATGTTGACAATGCAATTATTCTTATCACAAAGCAGTGAACTTGAACTGATTATTTCAGAACACATTTTGCTTAAATTATTTATTTTAAATAGGCAAACATCATTCCTGATTCAGATATTATTATTTTTAAAAAACCTTACCTTACGTAATACGGTTAATTATATTTGTTAAGTTGAAAAAAACGCACACATTTTATATAAGGCATTTATTTTTTAAATTGACAATAGTAATATTAAAACTATATACTAATACACATATACAGAGGTAAGAATTTAAAAAGCACAAAATCACTCATTTTTGCGATGGAAAGAGTTCAAAAAGATATTTCATATTGTCCACATCTTTGTTAGCTTTTTCTTCTGCTTTATCTAACTCTGCAATCATTGCGGCGGTTTTTTCTTGTTGCTGTTTTAGGCGTCGTTTTTCCTTAGAGATGAAGGATTTTCGGCGTAACAGTCTTGCAGTACACCTCCCTGATTCAATGAGTAAGGAGCGCCTCACAGCAAGAACAAAAGAGTTTTTGGCCTGTTCCGTTTCCATGTCATCAACGGCACACTTGCTCTTAATTTTGGTAATAATACTGCCGAATAAATAGTCTTCCTCCGATTCCGTAGTCGCGTCAGATTCTCGTTGTGTTTCGGGGGTTGGAACAGCGTTCAAAGTGGGTGTTGGAACAGCGTTCAAAGGGCGCAGCTCCGAAAAGCTACCCTTTGTCACCAAAATATCGGAGTCCGTAGAAAGCACGGATTCAGTAGCGATCGCGGCATTCATCCGCTCGACCACTCTACTCTCGAATGAGAGATTGCGATTTAACTCTTCAGGAGTCAAGCTCCAAAGGCATTTTTGTGGAGATTGTTCACACATTTCACCACTGACTTGACTAACGAATGCAGAGAAATAAAGACGAGAACTGGTTTATTTTACGACAATAATACTTTAAATACATATTCAAATGGCTGAAACTGCAAGTGCCAGTAACGGCTAAATTGCATAAAAATTGTTGACTGTGCAAGCGATAACGTTATCTGCTGCGTTAGTCAGCTTGAAAGAAACTGCAAGTCAGCTTGAAAGAAACTGCAAGTCAGCAAGTGGAAATAAACTGAGCAATAAAATATTACCCAACGGACCCATATCTCACCTTACCCCCACCACCAGTAACCTTGACCTCGGGTGACCTTGACCTTGAATGACCTTGACCTTGAATGACCTTGACCTTGGATGACCTTGACCTTGGATGACCTTGACCTTGGATGGCCTTGACCTTGGATGACCTTGACCTTGACCTTACCCCATCGGTCAAACATTGATAGCAATGACTAAAGACGTTATTATTCTTAATGAGATTGTAATATAGTACTGTTAATACGTAGAAAAGAATGTGATTACATGTGGAAATTTTATGCATAGTCAAGTACTAGAATAAAGATGACACAGAATTTGCTAATTCATCAGATTAAGTGTTGAACTTGCAAGTGCAATGAACTGTATGCATTAATTATTACGTGTATGCGAGTTTACAATCTGCATCAACAGTAAAACCGTAATATTTTCGTTTGAGCTGTGTAAAAGGTTTGCTAAATGGAGAATTTATTCATCGGATTAATAAGTGCTGAACTTGGGAAGTATAATAAACTACATGCATTAATTATTACGTGCACGTTAGTTTACTATCTACGTCATCAGTGAAACCGCAATCTTTTCTTCTGAGCGTATAAAAAGAAATTGATTAGGGTTAGACTTTCATTGAAGGATTTGCAAGCTGGACAATGGAGTGTCCTAAGTGTCAAACACGGTTTTCTGCAAAAAGGAGTTTATCACGTCATCTTCGTGAAAGTTGTGTATACAGACAAATTAGTGAACGTAATCCACCAAAAAAAATTAAACTAAATAATTCACATAATAGAAATGATAAATTAATAAATCAGCCTGGTACTTCTTCGAGCATAGAGTTTCCTACAAATGAGGTTATTTGTCCAGGGTGTTCTGAAAAAATACCGAAATCTAAATTAGCGGGTCATTTGAGAAGTTCTACACACAAAAAAGTGATTGATAGCTCTGGTGATGGGATAGAAAAGTTGCAAAGTGCATTTAAGAATCGAATTGCGAGTTACCGATTTTCTTCAAAGAAACATTATACCGATATTCCTCAGTTTTTCGAAGACATAAGAAGAAAAGTTTTCACAGTGATTGAGGAATATGTTCAAAAATTCTTCAGCTTAAAAATTAATGTGGAATTATTTGGTCTATATGTCATAGAGGAAAAACAATTATCTGACATAAAATCGTTCAATACCATTAATCGAATTATAACACACTCAACTGATTTGATGAATGTATATAATGATTTTAAAGAGGAGATTCAGGAGAAAGCATTAACTTTTCAGGAGCGAGATTCAGGTATGCTAATATTCATATCTATTGTAATGTAGACTCAGCTGTTAAAAAATTGTACATTAATGCCAAATAATTTTTAGGATGGGCTATAAAGCATCTTAATTTTCTTGAAGTCAATATTAACAAGTACAACCCGCTATTTGCATCATCATACATTAAATTGCCAAAACAAATAGAAAACAAAAAAGCTGTTTTAAATATTCAAAATACGGATGAAATGTGTATGGCTTGGAGCGTAATGGCTGCAATATTTCCAGCTAATGGGAATCCAGTGCTAACGTCATCCTATCCACACTACTCTACATTGCTGAATTTTGAAGGTATTGACTTCCCAGTTAAATTGAAAGATATACATAAATTTGAAAAGTTAAATAATATTTCTATAAACGTATTCGGGGTGAATAATCAATTCAAAGATGGTAAAATGGTCAGTGAGATTGTAGGCCCTTTATATTTTACACCCAGTCGTCAAAATACACATGTAAACTTGTTACTAGTTACGGATGCTGAAGGGAATAGTCATTATACTCTTATTAAGGATTTGTCGCGACTAATATCTAGCCAAAAATCTAAACATCACGGTCAAAATTATATTTGTAATGGTTGTCTTCAATTTTTTAGATCTCATGAGAAATTATGCGATCATGAAAGATATGACTGTAATCATGTATGTACGGTATTACCAAAACCTGATCCACAAATTAATAAATGTGGTGAAACAATTGCAGGAAATATATTAAAATTTGTTAACATTGAGAAACAGTTACCGATTCCATTCGTGATATATGCGGACTTTGAAAGTTTATTAAAACCAATTCACCACAATGAACCTTGCGATAGTGAATCTTTCACAGTTAAAACATATGAACATGAGCCGTATTCATTTTGTTTTTATATAAAATGCAATTTTGATGACAGACTTTCAAAACTTGAATATTATCGAGGCATTGATGCCGCTGGCGTTTTTACTAAACGATTAGAAGAAAATGTTTTAGAATTATATAGCAGTCACTTGAAAACTATTATCGAAATGAAACCATTAACTGAACAAGAGCAACAATTTTTCAATGATAGTCCCTTATGTCATATTTGTGATAAGCCTTTTGATGCAGATGAGGTAAAAGTTCACGATCACTGCCACCTTACAGGCAATTTTCGAGGACCTGCGCACTCTACGTGTAATTTACAATTCAAAGTACCTACATATATACCCGTGTTTTTCCATAATTTAACTAATTATGACTCGCATCTATTCATAAAAAAACTAGCCTTAAAGAAAGAGAAAATACAGGTTGTAGCACAAACCAAAGAAAAATACATTACATTTTCCAAATTCATTTTAGTAGATAAGTCTGACGATAAAATACCGAAGAATATTTATATGAAATTAAGGTTTGTGGACTCGTTTCGATTTTTACCAGCTTCTTTAGATAAACTAAGTCAAACGTTAGAACCACATCAATGCCTCGAGGTTAAAAAATTTTACAATGATGAAGCACAATTCAATTTGTTAAGACGCAAAGGTGTCTTTCCATATTCTGAGACTGAATTACCATCACAGGAACAGTTTTTTAATATTTTGAGTGGTGAATCAATTTCTCAGGAAGATTATAATCGCGCTTGCGATGTGTGGCTAAATTTTAACTGTCAAACTCTCGGTGAATACTCTGATATTTACTTAGTGTCTGATGTTTTAATACTAGCCGACATTTTTGAAAATTTTAGACAGATCTGCCTACATACATATAAATTAGATCCCGCACAATATTTAACGGCACCATCATTGAGTTGGGATGCCATGTTACGAAAAACTCGTGTCGAACTCCAACTCTTAACTGATATTGATCAGTTGCATTTCTTTAGAAAAGGTATACGTGGTGGTGTAAGTCAATGTAGTAATAGGAAAGCTATAGCAAACAATCCATTCATTGAAAATTATAATCCATCAGAACCGACGTCATATATATTATACTTAGACGCAACCAATTTGTACGGTTGTTCAATGAGTCAATATCTACCTAAAGGTGATTTTAGATGGCTAGAGGAGTATGAAATTGATAACTTTGATTGCACCACAATAAGTGACGAGTCTCCAAAAGGTTATGTATTAGAAGTCGATTTAGAATACCCACAATATTTGCATGATAAACATAATGATTTACCGTTTTGTCCTGAAAACATCATACCTCCTGACTCAAAAGATCCAAAATTGATTCTTAATTTGCAAGATAAACAAAGATATATTATTCATTATCGAAATTTAAAGCAATGTTTGGAACACGGATTAATACTCACAAAAATACATAAAGTCATTGAATTTTCACAGTCTGCGTGGTTGAAACCCTATATTGATATGAATACTAGACTTAGAAATGCTTCTAGAAATGCATTTGAACGAGATCTTTACAAATTTATAATAAATTCTATTTTTGGAAAGACAATGGAAAATGTAGATAAAAGAGTTGATGTGAGGTTAATGTCACACTGGGAAAATAGAATAGGTAGCGTAGGTGCTGAACAGCTTATTGCACAACCAAATTTCAAATCTTGTTCAGTATTTACGGAAAATTTAGTTGCAGTTCAAATGACCCCTTTAAAAGTTTGTTACGATAAGCCACTTTACATAGGTTTCACCATTTTAGATATATCTAAAACTGTAATGTATAACTTTTTTATAATTTTATAAAGAAAAAATATAACGATAAAGCTTCTCTCTGTTACACTGACACCGACTCATTAATTTTAGAAATTCATACTAATAATGTTTATGATGATATTAAAGAAAATATTGAACTTTTTGACACATCAAATTATTCTTATCCTAATGTGCATAATATTCCAAAAACTCAGTCGGTCATAGGCAAATTAAAAGACGAGTATGCAGGTATTCCAGTAAAAAGCTTTTTCGGCACTGGTGCGAAAGCATACTGCGTTAAAGCAAATGATGTAACAAAGAAAGCCAAAGGCATATCAAAAAGTGTTGTAAAAAAGCAATTACACTTGATTGACTACAAACACATTGTAGAAGACGGTGGATTAATATACCGTAAAATGTATGTATTCTCTTCACATCTTCATACGATATATACTGAACTAAAAAACAAAGTTGCACTCTCAGCACGAGATGATAAGCGATATGTTATACCTGGGAGTACAAAAACTTTAGCGTGGGGTCATTACTCCATCAATAATTCACACAATGAAGCTGATCGTAATACCAATGATAATTTAACATGTCTTTTGTCACTAGCTGACAAAATAATTGAAATGGAAAATCGAGGTTTTGAATTTGATGAGAGTTTATTATAACCTTTTATAATTGTGTCAAACCATATGTTGTATAATGTTCATTTAATAAAATATTTATTATTTTAATCTGTGTTTTTTTTAATAATTATTATGTACTGTCACAAATTAGCAAATATGGATTTCAAGAATCGGGGAAGGAAGTAAGGGGAGGATGCATATAAACAATGATAAATAATGAAACAACAGTTTTAGTGTTAAATAAGTTTTATTGGTGATTTTGCAATGATTCATAAGCCAATAGGCACAATGTTTTTGGTTGAGTGACAATAGGTTGAATAAGCCTTTTTTTATATTTTTGTTGGCGAGAGCAACTTTCAAATGTCACAGGACCAAAGTCACAATTCATAAATAAAGCACTTTTTAAATGTACAGCCTTTCTAACTAAAACACAATCAAAACAATGCAACAAATTAAAAATTTGAAGTCTCAAAGGTTGTTCCACTGTTATATTAATAAATTCTATCACTTGTATGTTATATTTCCTGTGATTGAACACGTTGAAAACCTCATTGTTGTAGCGTGATGGTGAATTGCGTTGCCATTCAGATTGAACACATTTTTGACTAAATTCGTTATTAAAGTAAAATACATCTATGTCTTGAAATGTGTTTGTTAAATTCAACAGGTAACTTATAAAACCACCAGCTATTACCCAGCGTTGTCCAGGTAAACTTTTCAAAACTTCATATACGTCAGGGAATTGTTCTTTTATTTGTTGCACCAATTTATAGTTCGATGTGTAATAACTTAATACTGGATCTATAAGCATCTTTCTTAATTGACAATAGAGTTCTACGTATGTTTTCTTCTGCGTTACTGCTGTTTACGTATACACATCACCTTATATACTATTTCAGGTTAGGTGTAGTTTTGTTGAGCTTGCGGTAAACTCACAAAGTGCTGATTATTAAAATGTTCACTTGATAAGGATTAGCTGACTGTGTAATCAGACACGTGCACTAATAAAATTGTCATCTTGCAGTATTTTTAGGTGGGGGGTGGATAGTTGGGAATTTATTTATAAAAGCGAACGTTAATTGAACACTACAGTCAGTTATCATTAGAATATTAACTTTGTTTAAATCTCAAAATGTGGATGGCGTACGTAGAAGAAATCAAAGTTGTCGATTTAGAAAGTGGTGTGAAACATTTAAGTCAACAATTTTCAAATAGACAGTTCGATGCTGAACACGAAGCGATCTATGGAGTTGGTATATTTTTCACAGAAGACTTTTGTACTGATCTAGTCAAAAAGTACAAACAAGCACGTGAAGTATGTGAAATGTTTTTGACCGATGTTACATGTGAGGAATGCCTTGTAGACGATCTGATCGAATTAGGTTTTGAAAATGAAGTCCATCAGCTAAAACGGTTTTTAAGACCAGACCTTGCCACCAGATTAAGGAGTGAAGACGATGACGATAGCGACGATAGCGACGAGGGGATTTCTGTAAATTGAAATTATATTTGTTACTTTAAAGGATTGTAATTTTGGTGATAAAATAAAAACACTTAATTAATATTTATTGTTTTATTTATTTCTAAACTCATGACATCATAAAATTTTCATACAGGTAATATACATTAGAAAGTGCACACATACACTTATTATTTAAATGATAAAAACATTTTGCATTGGATTTCATTAAAGGTGGTTGCTCTTCTAGTTCCAAAACAGGTTGTGTAATAAATTGCTTGATGTAGTTTGATTTTTCTCCTCCTTTGACGTAAACACAGTTAGCAGATATAGTCAAATTCGTAATAATTTCTCCGAACAGATGTAGTGGTGTAAACCCATCACTCCATTTAATGCAATGATAATTTCTTGTTAACCACTGCGCTTGTTTTTGTAAGTCTGGTGAAAGCATCTCCAACGGATAAGGTGGTTTGAAGATATAATGACATACTTTCATTCCGTCATAGCCTGCTAACTCTTTAACGATAAACTTGTTGTTTTCTATTTTAAATCCTTGAACATCGATAATAAGTTTCATATTTTTAAGCTTTCTAGTTTTCTTAATACCCTCACTTTCAAGCAGTAGAAATCAACAACTCTTCTCAAGTCTCGTAATTTTCTTCTGTGTTCTCTTAACATGTGATTATAAACTAATATCATGATTAGACTAATAATGTGACATTACTTGCCTCATTATATAGGTAAAAAAATCTTGTCATGCGCATTTTTAATGTTGACGAACGATTTTTGTTAACGGATTATATGTGTAATATTTCTCATGCAGTATGACAATATGCATTAACATTTTTAGTAGGGGTGCCAGTCTCAAATTCTATTCTCATAACCACTGATCCAGTTTGCAAAGCTTCTTTTTGACGTGAACAATCAATATGAACTAGCGGTGCAATTGCATTGAATTCTATCGGGTTGAATATCGGTTGATTTATTTTATGTGGGTAATAAGATTGTTGAAAATCAGCAAACATTTTGTAGAGAGTTGCAAATTTGTTACGTTTGAAGTCTAGTTGTAGATCACTATATGGGTATCTCTCAGAATTCAAGAAAATTCTTATGTTTTTTAGATCACAATTATCAAATTTGCTCATATCAGATGTAATTTTTCCCTTCTTATTTTTTTGAAGACCAAATAATGCATGTTTAGCAGTTTCAACTTTATTAGATGTCTTACCATTCCACGTATGTTGGGTTGTATCAGGTGTAGATTGATATTCAATTAATTCCCTGCTTCTAAATCTTAGAGGTAGATCAACGTTCTTACTTATAATTTTATTTAATCGTATTTGTTCTGACATGCTTACTGTCACATGTGGTACTCTCCATAATAATTTAGAAATGGTAATTTTTGGTTTTTCAGTTTCATCACCACTTGTAACACTGTCTAAATCATTACTACTACGTATCAATATTAATTCTTGTCGCATATTAATTATAATTTTTTGAAAATCCTCAAAGAATCCAAGCAGAAAACTTAATGGAATGCAAACGTTGAAATCTCCATTTTCATCTGCTATAATTTTAGTTCCCTCACCTTTCATCTTATTCGGGAACCACCCAGCATTTTGCATAAAAATACTCTCGTTTTCATTTAATGATAGATAATGAAACATAGTTGAAACCAAACCAACATTTCTTACTGAATCTATTACAACACCACCTAATTCATACCTAATTTCCCGAAACAAAAAAGCAATACCATTATTAATAAATTCCAATTTTTTAGCTGCAGTTCCATCATCTTTTGTTAATTTTCCTTCGATGTATAAATAGCTAGTGCACGGAGCAGTATAGGCATCTAAATCTTGAATGGTAATTCTTGTTTCATCATTATAATCTAGAGTTCCAGATGTATTGGGTTGATATGTATGATACTGATATTCTGCTACAGAATTGTCACTAAAAGGTTGTTCGGTAATATTTAACAATTCCATTATACTAACACTTCGAATCCAAGTGACCATAAAAACTGTTTATTTTCCGATGTTAATCTGCTGAAAGTGTTTTTAGAACTGCGGATTTTCTTCTTACTGCTCCTTTTATAGTGATGCACAGGTGACCTCGAATTGAATATTAATACCATTTCCTTAGTGAATTGATTTTCTGAGATGCAAGCTAACTGTTCTGACTTCGTTTTGAAAATTGACGAGATTCCCCTCTTGATCAACTATTCTGATTGTAATGTTGTCAATGGTCTTGACGCTCACCGGGAAGTAATGAATAGTTGTGGGTGCTTCCACTATTTTATACCCAACTGGAACTGTTGGAAAAAACTGATGAATAATGTGGACAGGTTTTCCATTAAAGAAGGAACCAACCGCAATGTTACACTCGATACAGATGACATTCACTTTAGATATGCGTACGGTGTGATCAGAAATATGTTTCACATCAGCTTCCAACTCTCTGTTATCGAATCCTAATACTGAACCAATAGAATCGCTTCCTTTGAAATTTATTCTTCTATTCATCTTTATAGCTACTTTAGATGTATTCATATTCAAAGAAATCAAAATAACTGCACCTTCATCCAGTTCCTTTACTGCGTCCACTATGCTTTTTATGATATCAGAAAGCTCATAGCATCCCTCATCAATTTCGGCTGTATACCCATCATTCTCTCCCCACACAAATTTGTTGTTCCTATTGTCAATGTTTGGAATTGTATTATAAGTATCAAAGTGTGTCAATCCTATTTCGTAATCTATATCATCCTCTAAATATATGTGAGGATTCAAATCATAATCTAATTTAGATGAATTACCACTAAGAATTAAAGTCGGAGCCATATTAACACGTTGACAATTTATTAGTAAATGAATACATAACATTATTTACATTGATTATATAAAAAAATTAAACATAAGTGTCCACAAACATATGAGCTATTATTTTGTACAGAATCATAATTGTATTTTATTTTATTTGAGCTACCATCACTTAAAAAATATTTTATTAACTCTTCTGGGGGTCTTAAATTCCCATAACTATCAAAATAAACTATTTTTTGGTTTTGCTTGAAATATGCTATCCAGTGAGTTCCGTCTCCATCATTATCATCTAGATTTACTATCCCAGATTCATTTTTCTTTATTCCTTTTGGAAGTGTATCTTTCATGAAGACGCCTCGAAAATAAGGAATTTTAAGTTTTTTCGCAAATTTTAATAAATCTATATTAGTTAGTGGTCGGTGTGGTAGCTTTATTAGTTTTTTTTATAAGTTTTAAGGTATAATCCTAAGCCTTTCTTTTCATGGGGGCCTAAATATAAACCCTTCCCTTTAGTGGTCTGTTCCATTGCTAAATTATGTCTCATTTGTTCTGCTATCACCTGGCGATTTGCTTTGGCATCGTTAACTGCTTTTGTAATACCTGCCACGCCTCCTCCCACAGCCCCTAATGCCCCCAAGAGAGGTAGCAGGAAAGGGAGAATGCCTCCTCTTTTTGGAGCGGGGATAACTCTTCGTCTAGGTTTTTTAGAGGGCGATTTTTTTTTTACTGCAAACTTCAAATTCATATTTCCACCTTTCTTCTTTCTTAGATTTCTTCTGCGCTTAAGCCCCATTCCCACTTTACTCTTTAGTTTCATAATTCCACCGACTCCCAGCGCAGCGAGTTTTTCACCAAAACCCGAATCAGGTGCTTTTACACGTTTAAATGCAACTTTAGCTAATTCCCTATCCGCTTGATTTCTTCTTTCGACGTCTTGAAATTTAGAATATGCTATATCGTGTTCTCTACACGCCTCGTCTAAAGGATTAATTCCGACGTCACCACGTTGTAGGCGCTTTGCAAGTTTGGTCCCCGGTCCACAATAATTATAACCTGGTATATGAAGTTCCACAGGAAGTTTATTTATTATAGTATTGAGTAAACCGCGTCCACTCTTTTTAGAGTTTCTATTACAAGTGATGCGGGAACGTTTGCTTCGATCCATTATATATTAAATTACACAGGTGAATGAATGTTATTTTGTGAAATAACCCTTTATATATAAAGCAGGAAACAATGATCTATCAGTTTGTAACGGTTCTCTTTATAAGGAAGTTCTGTTTTACGATAGAATTGATGTGAACAATGCAAATTCAACAGCAAGAAACAATCTTACCAATTGTAAATCATGATGAGATTTCATTGACCAACAACTTTCAAAAGCATGGTATTTTGTTTGGTGGAATGTCGAAACGAGGACTTTTGGTTGGAAGTTCTGGGTGTGGAAAAACAAATGTCATGCTTAGTTTATTGGAACATCCTAATGGTTTACGATTTGAAAATATTTATTTATATTCTAAATCTCTACATCAACCCAAATATGAATTTTTGAGACTTTTAATTAAACCTATGAATGAAATTGAATATTTTGAATATAATGATGGTGATGAAGTAATACCTCCTGAAGAAATAAAGTTAAATTCAGTGATCATATTCGACGATTTAGCGTCTTGCAATCAAAGCATCATCAAAAACTATTTTTGTTTCGGACGTCATAGAAACACTGACTGTTTTTATTTATGTCAGACTTATTCCTCTATTCCCAAACAACTGGTTAGAGATAATGCTAATCTTCTTGTAATATTCCCGCAGGATATGACCAATCTAAAACACATTTATGATGATCATGTAAACGTTGATATGAGTTTACAAGATTTTAGGGAACTTTGTTCATTTTGTTGGAAAGATAAATACGGATTTGTTGTAATAGATAAAGATTGTGCTATCAACTCTGGAAGATATAGAAAAGGATTTGATAAATTCATTCATATATAAAGTGCGAACATTAAATACTACCAATCAGTCGCCATGGATAATCGTGTGGTTGCGGAGCTGTTAAAGGCGAGGAAGGCGCTAAAGCAAAAATATCACAACTTGAAGAATGATATTGCCGAATCACAGTTTTTGTTGGAGAAAAATTATAAACCGATAACACAACCGCTTAATGAAATAGTTTCAACTCTCAAAGTTCCTCCAAAATTAAATTTAAAAGAAGAATTAAAAGAAGAAAGCATCAGGGATAGTTTTAGACCAAATACCCAACCACTACATGACTATTATCGTTTGACAGCTCCTATTGATTTGGGAGAGCAGACATTTGAGTTTGATTCAACTCAAAACCAACCCGAAATTGTTGAGAGTTTTTTTGATGAAACTTTTCCTTCGACAATAGCAGATAGTGAAACAGAACATCAGCGTTATTTAAGCCAGTTTCAAATACCACTACCTCGAGCGTATATTGAAGATAGAATTAATGATACTAAGGGAGATTTTGATGATACCTTTGGCGTTCACTTTGACCCATTTAGAAAAAGCTATGCAATTGGTGATTCATCCGTTGATTTTGAGGGAGCTAACTTCATCATTAATGGCGAATTTAAGTACATTGGTACACCAGGATTATATGAACTAATGTTCAAAAAACATCCAGCAGGTTATCGGCCAACAGATGTAGATCAATATATTGATATTATTAAAAGGACGAATACCCAGTTTTTAGGTTATGATCCTCAAAGAGGTCTATCTACAGCAAATGCAAGTAAATTCATAGATATTATCAAACCGCGAGTTACGAATTTATATTCGATGTCACAAGAACGGAGGAGAAATCCAAGCGCATCGAGTGTGAGATCCACCTCAGAAGGAGAGCAAAGACCAAGATCGAAGTCGATTCCTGAACCAGTGAGGAAAACAAGGAGTCAAAGTAAGAGAGGTGGAAAACTAACGATGATGGAATTCAATAACAAAAATATTGAATATAAACATTTTGATGATTATAATGAAATTGTAGATCGATTAAAGCTGCTCATTGCATCACAGTTAGCAGGGAATAATGGGCATAACAACGAAATAGTTTCGATAATAGAGGAGTTAAAGGAGGGTAAAATAATTAGATAAATAGTGTGCATGGAAAAGTTAAGGCTTCATTTACTGTGCTACTATATTGATCGAAACCGTACTTCTCTTCTTTCTATTATTCTACAACATGACTGACATTAAGAAGGAAATAGTAAACGAAATTCATAAACCAGTTAGAAAATCTTTCAAACGAAGAAGAGTAATTGTTAAAGGTCTAAATGATCTTCTTCAAGCAGATCTCGTAGAGATGATCCCTTACGCTAAAATAAATAAAGGTTATAAATATATTTTAGTGGTCATTAATGTATTCTCAAAATTTGTTTGGTGTGAACCTGTGAAAAATAAAAGTGGAAAAGAAGTTTCACGAGCAATGGGAAGAATCCTTTCAAATATCAAACTGCTACCTAAAAATTTGCAAACAGATATGGGAAAAGAATTTTACAATAAAGAATTCAAGAAATTAATGGATAAGTGGAAAATTAACCATTATAGCTCTTACACACATCTTAAAGCAAGCGTTGTTGAAAGAGTGAACAGAACCCTAAAAAATAAAATGTGGAAACTGTTTAGCTTACAAGGAAATTACAAGTGGTTAAATCTTTTACCAGACATTGTTACGGAATACAATGACACCGAACACAGAACGATTGGAAGAAAACCTAAAGATATTAAAAAGAAAGATGAAAAACACTTGTTGCAAACTGTATATAGTCATTTGAAAATAGTCGATCCAAGGAAGCAAAAATTTAAAGTAAACGATTGTGTGAGGATTAGCAAATACCGAGAAGTCTTTTGCAAAGGATATACTCCAAACTGGTCTAATGAAATTTTTAAAATTATAAAGGTTCATAAAAGTAATCCTAGAACTTACCTTTTAGAAGATCAGGAAGGTAATGAAATTCAAGGAGGATTCTATGAGCAGGAACTTCAGAAAGTAAAACATCCCGATATATATCTTGTGGAGAAGGTTTTAAGATAAAAAGGTGATAAGCTCTATGTGAAATGGCTGGGATTACCCAATAAATTCAATTCATGGATTTCTAATAATCAAATTGTATAAACATATTATATATTATAACTTTTGATGTACTCCTTTATCTGTATAATATTTTCGCCCTTAATAAAACAATTTTTTTGCATATATTTCTTTTATTTTACACTTTAATACAAATACATGATACATAATAGGTTTCGCTAACGTTTCATTTAAATCTATCATTAAATACGTTACATCTATGATTATTTTCTAAAATAGGACTGATAATATTTGAAATTTTTTCTACTCTTCTATTAAACCGCATTCGGTCAATGGCTAAAAACTCCCAATATCGCTTCCTTGATGATTGATATGCGAAATTCCATGTCACCATAAAATATGTTTTGTTATTTTCTGTATTAAATGTTACTTTCTTCATTATTAAACTCTACCACAGAACTCAACTTCAAATAATTCCGGGTAAATGTAAATTAATTCCATGAGCATACAAACATTTTCACTATTACAGTTTTCGAGCGGCTGAAGCAAATTCATTACATTCTCAACACATCTCCCTTTTGTCGCTGTAGTCCGTTGTGCACAATTTTAAAGTAACTTGAAAACTGTTGCCTTTTCAGCATATCAATTCTATCGTTGGTATATAGATAATTAGTTATAATACCTTGGTATGTAAGAAACTCATTCCACTCACTTTCATCAAAAATTATTGTGTCCAATTTATTGCCTGTTAGTTTTATACAAGGTGCATACCAGAAATCATATGCTAATCCAGTCGACACAAATTTACTTTTTGATTTATTCAGTTGATATTTTCGTTCACCAATTACAACTAGATCATTCTTGTTTTGAGGTGCATGAGGTAGATTTTCAGATAAATCACTTTTTAGTTCAGGTAGACTGAAGATACTGCCACACTGAGTCATCTTGAATACTTGTATTTATTAACCGTTCAACACGAAAATTTTCTAGAACTGAATTCCCACCGCTTCATATACTTTACTGTTACCCCACCCATTTATGGTGAAAGAAGTGGGATTGTAGTAGTGGGGGGTGTCAAAGTGGGGGGGTGCTCACAAGAGGTCAAGGTCATCCAAGGTCAAGGTTATGAGAGGTCAAGGTTATGAGAGGTCAAGGTTATGAGAGGTCAAGGTTATGAAAGGTCAAGGTGAAGGGGCGTGTCTGGAGTGGGGGGTTCCAAAGTAGTGGGGGGCAGGAGGTGTGTCCGGAGTGGGGGGTGCCAAAGTGGTGGGGGCAGGGGCGTGCCTGGAGTGGGGGTGCCAAAGTGGTGGGGGCAGGGGGCGTGTCAGGAGTGGGGGGTGCCAAAGTGGTGGGGGAAGGGGGCGTGTCTGGGGTGGGGGTAGGAGTGGGGGTGCAAAAGTGGTGGGGGAAGGGGGCGTGTCAGGAGTGGGGGTGCAAAAGTGGTGGGGGAAGGGGCGTGTCTGGGGTGGGGGTGCCAAAGTGGTGGGGGCAGGGGCGTGCCTGGAGTGGGGGTGCAAAAGTGGTGGGGGAAGGGGACGTGTCCGGAGTGGGGGGTGCAAAAGTGGTGGGGGAAGGGGGCGTGTCTGGGGTGGGGGGAGGAGTGGGGGGTGATCACAGAACTCTCATTTTTAACCTACTCGGATAACCATAGGGATTGGGATAAAAATTTATCAAAAATTGCATGCGCTCTCCGGACTTAAGTTCATGAAACAATTGGACATACTCCTTATTTCATAGTGTTTGGATGCCAAATGCCATCTAATGTCATTCCAAGAGAGGATGATAAGCCGCTTGATCTGTCTATAAGTCAAAATTCTTTGATGGGAGATAGAAGTGAAGCATTTCGTAAATTGTATTTGGATGTTAGGAATCGGTTAGTAAGGGCCGGGAATAGGAATAAACAGTATTACGATTTACGTCGTAGGAATGTGGTGTATGCTGTCGGATCTCGTGTGTACCGGAAAAATTATGTACAATCGGATGCTACAAACTTCTTTGCTGCAAAGTTAGCTCCGAAGTACATGGGTCCATTTGTAATTGGGAAAAAACTATCTCCATGGATGTATGAATTACAAGATGTTTGATGGTCGGTTCAGAGGGAATTGGCATGCCAAGGATCTAAAACCTTCCCCTACATAATCATTTCTAGAATATGACCAACGGCGTGGATCAACATCTTTACATAAGATATACTTATGCTAGATGTTGATAACATAATGCTGACTAACCTTCGAGGAAGTTTAGTTGGTATGTAGAATAATGTGTGTTATTTTTTTATTCTCTTTCTTCGATAATGTCGTATCTTTAGTAGTTTATTATCTGGTTTATTATATTTTAGGTGCTTCTTGGAATGTGGGATATTCATCTGTAGTAGGTTCGGTTGAATCTTTCATATTTCATTTGTATCATTGTCTGAAATGGGTAATATATTTTAAGCGTTTATTTTGTTTACATATTGAATGCATTACGAATTATATTTTTTGTATGTTGGTATGATAACTTTGAAGAATTAATAACTTCAATTAAAAAAAAAAAAATAATGAAGCATAGATAGTTCTTTTTGTAAGAAAAAAAAAATTTCTACGAAATTTTTAGAGAGGTGGAATTTGTAACAATACAAAACGTCGTTAAATATTATTACAATATCAATCAGCGCAAGCGGTTGTTAAAAAAAAAATAAAGAAATAAAAGATATTATTTTGGAAACGAATTGACATTTTTTTTTGTAACTACATTTTGAAAAAAAAGATTCGTTGCAGGGAATTTATTCTACGGTGAATATAGTTAGAAGCTATCTGATTATTTCAGGAATTTGATCCGTAAAATAATATTTATGTAATTGTCCTAAGTGTTGGAGATGTTTTGGGAGATTACAAGCCGATTACGGGATTTATAAACCCGCAACAGGAAATCTTATCAATCCCGAAAGGTAACATGTCAATGTTTTACTGCGGATATTTTAAAATATTAGTTGATTGCTAAGTAGTTACAAATAAATTATCAAAGCTTATAGCTGTGTCTGACTTGAAATAATATTCTAGGGAACTACCAGAAGGGTAGAAAGTTTATGCTGAAAAGAAATTTAGTAGAAGTATTCAGAGAGAGAGTGAAGCAAATTTTGGAGAATTTTTGACTTTGACAATAGGAAAGGAAATTAAGATAAGTCCTCAAAATTTACATTGTATTCATTAAGGACTATTCAACAAAAGTATTTCAAAATTATTAAGTATACTAATAGTTTATATTTCATATCTGGTACATCCAGTTAATTAAGATCACATATATTAATTGTAAACCAATCGTACGATCGGAGCTTAAGCATTTTGAAAAGTTGAGGTATAAACTATAGGTTAAGAGTTTAAACAACAATTTGGTAATTTAATATTGATAAAATTATTTGTAAAATCCTCCAAAAGTCCATAACGTAAATAAATCATTGTACCCAGTTATTCATTACCTTGAATGTTTATTGTCTTCCTCTACTTGGTACAAGATAGTTTAAATTAGTTGATTTCTGGGCTAGATATCTCCCCTAATAACACCAGGGTGTCTTTCCGATTTTTAGACAGCGGAATAAAGTCGGTGGCGCCTTTAAATAAATAAAATACCCCCCCCCCTTGTTCTTCGACATAGCAAGCTAGCCGGAGCTCTTGTGACGTGAAGAACGACGGGATATCTAGTGTTAGAGTAATCACGTCGCACTTCTTAACGAAGCATATGGAAGAGCAGCCACAATTCAAACTGCTGCTAATGGTTTTAAAGTATCTGGTGTTGGCCTGTTAATAGGCACGTGTTTAAAGATTCTGATTTTTTTGGCTCTGCTGCACATATTTTAAAAAATACTCAGACTAATGACCAAGCTGTTGCCCCTAATGGTAGTCACGATACGCTAGTGAAGAGTTTAGTGAAGATGACAACATTCCCCTGTCAAATTTGATACGCCCAACTGTATCAGTACCTCAAGGCTGCTCAACACCTTTGGTAGTTATGAAACCAAGAGTTGATTTGGAGGTAAGGTGTTTAATATTATTTGGCAAGTCATTAAAGATTTTTGCGGCGTTATAGCTGAAGGAACGTTCGAATAAGTAAGAATTGTACACTAAAAAGTTCACAATGGCGTGTAGAGCATACATGGAAATCACTACCTTTAATAAATTTCTTATGTAAATAAGAGGGCAACTGTGTAGACATTATTTTAAATATTAGACATGCTATATGAACTTGATTCTGATTTTTTCAGGATCGGGTTTTATACCATCTTCTGAAATAACATGACCTATACTCGGGCCAAAAAGAGTAGTCAGTAGAGCCAGGGGCGTACGGATTTACGAATTTCATAAATTCCATAATTCGAACAAATGAAAGCGGATTGTGTTAATTATGCATGAATATGAGTTACCATGTCTTAAATTTTAAATAATATGCTTACATCTGGCAACATTATCTCCACGAATTAGGTATAGCAACGCAGTTGAACAATGCACATCCTTTGCGTTGCAGCATATGTGACGCCACTGAATGCGCTATCTAAGCCCTCTCGACGACCTTTCCAATAGCCGAACAAATTATTGGGTATAAGGGCGGCACGTTCAAGCATTTACTGTATTTGGTTGACTATACCAATTAAACATAATGACCTAGTTGTGGTTTTCATCTCTGGTAGGCGGAGAAAACTGGATATATTTCTCTGAATTATATGGGATTATATGGTAAAACGAGCTGCCGCTTCTGTATTCCATAACAGCTAAATCCTTTGAAGAATTGCCGGTGAGTTTTTGCTCTACTGACTACTCTTTTTGGCCCGAGTATAGATAATTAATTTCTTTTCTTAGAAAACCGCACTGGCTTGGTTGTAACTTTAGATTATTTTCACGAAGCCTAGTGAATATGTCAATAAGCTTGTTATTATGATTTTGCAATGAACTACCATAAATAACAATGTCATCAAGATACACAAAACATTTAATACCTTGTATACCTGTTAATACGTTATTCATTAAAACGTTGGAACAAGGCTGGTGCTCCTTTTAATCCCATAGGTAAGCACTTGTATTGATAATGCCCATAGAATGAGAACCCGGTTAATGGTCTACTCTCATTTCTGAATTTTATTTGATGGAACCCACTTGCTATGTCAATTACTGAGAAATATTTAGATTTGCCCAATTGATCGAGAATTTCTGTAATGTTTGGTAATGGATAAGCGTCAGATTCAGTGACGTCATTTAATTTGCGAAAGTCAACAACGACTCTCCACCGTTTGTTTCCGTCCTTGTCGGGTTTTTTGGGAACTATGAGAATTGGGGAATTATAGGGTGATCGACTTGGCTCTATAATATCGTCGTCTAACATTTGTTGGATTTGTTTCTTTACTTCTTCCTTTTGGGATTCAGGAAGTCTGTATGGTTTCACGAATATAGATTTTTTGGAAGTGAAGGGAATAGTATGGCTTACAGTGTCGGTATATGTTAATTTATCGCCTTCTAAATAAAATAAATCATTAAATTCTTGACATATTCGGATTATTGAGCTACGTTCCTCTGAATTCATATGTTCAGTTGACAATTGATTTTCTATTTTCTAATAAGGATACGTTCACGACTACACGTGTTTACAAAATTTATCATATGATAATTATCAAGATCGTCAAAATCTATATCTGAACAATTTATTTCTACCGGATTTTCTGTTGAATTAATTAGGCTGATTGTGTAATACCCCATTTTGGGTTCTATGATACAGTTTCTAACATGTAAACCTGGCTTAACTTCCCTTTGTAGGCAAAGTTTTGGATTTGTGAAATTTGTGTGGATTATCGTTATAAATTCGGTCCTGGCGGGTACAGTGATATTAAGTGAACTAGTTAAACTAAATAAAAATTCTTTATTGGCAATTGGTAAGGTTAATATGGAAGTCTCATAATTAATTTGAGTTTTAAATCGTGATAAAAAATCTTGACATATTATTCCGTGTGTTGAGATAGGAAAATTATCTGGGACGATATGAAAAACATGATTTAGTACAATATCTTCGGATAATTGAATTTTGCCATAAGAAATGCCTATAGATGAAACGAAATCATTAGTGATTCCTTTAAGTTTATTTTTATCAGTGTATATTTCAGCGTCATCATCAACGTGACCTAATTTCAGAACACTTACATCGGACCCTGTATCTATTGGTAAATTAGCGAATTTGGATGTTGACAATAGTAATGGAAGATTTACACACGATGAATTTACATTTTCATTGGAGATAGTGAACATTTTGGCATTTGCATTATCGCTAGAATTATTATTTGGACTGACACCAACATTATAAGAATTAGAACTGGAATTCGTGAGATTGTAATAAGATTCGTGTGAGGAATTAGGATTTCGAGGATTGCTATTATTATTAATATTCGAACTTGAACTAGAATGAGTTTGATGCGCTTGCGAATTATTTGATTTACGTTGCGAATAGTTTTCAAGATTAGAGTTATTGTACTCTTTGTAATTCAAGTACTATTTACTACTACTCGTACTACGATTACCTTGTAAAGAATGCATTAATAGGCAGTTTTGATATCGCGGGCTCGAGTACCGCTGCCTCGCGACGTACTTGGCCCCATGTCGTTTCCCGGCTGTTATCGCATAGATGCAGAGGAATCAGCTGTGTTGTTACTACGTGCATTGACACTTAGATTCTGCGGATTAGAATTAGACTCGAAATTTGACGAATTAAAATTATTATTTTGTCGCGAATTATTGAACTTACGTTTACGACATTCCTCGATAGTATGCCCGTTTTTCTTGCAATAACGACATATGATTTGTATTGTATTTACATTTGCTTCAGTTTTGACGTATCTATTGGAATCGGAATGGTTAGGATAAACTGGAAATCTTCGAGAGTTGGTAAAACACTGGTCTGCTGTGTGATTTGGTTTTCCGCATTTAAAACATTTTATAGATTTTTTGAAATGATTATTTTTTGAGTTAGATTGTTGAGACTGACCTTTGTACGTTTTATTATTGCGCTCCTTCTCACACGCAGCCCCTAAGGTTATTGAATCGACTAGCCTTTATTATAAGTTTTATAGGATTTTGCAAACCTTCGACAAAAGCTTTAAGATCTGATTTTTGGTTCAAATTTTGTATAATATTTCGCACGTCTTGCCCTTCGCTGGCTATACATGCATCATTTAAATCAATTGTTATTTTTTCGATGTGATTGGCAAATGATCTAACATCTTCGTTAAAATGTTATTTTGACACTTAAAGTTCGGTTTGAATTTGTGTTATCGTTCTACGTTCCAGGTACTGTTCTTGCAATATTATTTTGAAAGTAGGCCAGTTATTTCCAGTTTTATATTAATGATATTATATTCTGGACCTGATTATTTAGCCTTAGCGATATTGACGAACATTTGCTGATTAGCCCTTTGACGATGAATCTTCTTACCACGGGGGTCGTGCCAGAGGGTTGAATGTTGACTTCTGCTCGTTCGCACAAAATAACTGTTTCCCACTTCAAAGTTTTCTTTGAAGGTGCCCCAACATCAAAGCTTGGCTATTTCGCTGGAAGAAACCCCACACCTGACACCACTTTTGTTGAGGGTTCAGGGAACAGTTTTTGGCCGAGCCAAGTAAAACACCTTTTTTATAACCAATATTCACTTTAATGACGATTCGAAATATTTAGGTTTGTTACATCAGAGTACAGTACATGAAAAAACAGAATTTTAGTTATAGGGACAACACGACCCCGACCGTGATTACAAGTTATGTTTAAATTTAAAAGTAAAATCTCCGTCAACGTTTAATAGTAAAGTCTCCCCCGTTTCGTGAACCTCCTGTAGTTTTGTTCTATTCCCTAATCACGTGACTAACGCTCCGCAAAGTGCAACAACGACCAATAAAATATAATCATGACATAAAATGTAGCCAATAGGAAGCAGTACACGTATATCGCAACTATTATGTTTCACAATGATTTTACATGTGTTAACAACCTTCTTGGATCAGCATTCTTACAACACAGGAAATTCAGCGAAACTGTTACGGTCTAATCTTGCACTAGGTATACAATCCATAATTCCTATTACTATATGCCTGTTGCCTAGCGTTCTTTCTATTTGCCGTCGTTTTCAGTCCTGCGCATAAAGAGTACATGGTGAATTGGTTTCTGTTGGCTCTTTATGGATTTCCTGGGAAAAAGGGGTTTTATTGCGACCGAGTCAGTAAAAGACAACGCCATTTTTGGAAGCGTTTAGCCCTCGTGGATTCGAGGTAAGCGTCCATGTTAGTTTTACTTATTTTCTTCAGCACGATTAGATACTTCAATCAGGAGTTAAACGTATTTTTAGGGTTCACCCAGCTGTTATATTGTTCACCCAGCTGTTATAATGTTCACCCAGCTGTTATATTGTTCACTCGGCTGTTATATTGTCCACCTAGCTGTTGTATTGTTCACCAAGCTGGTGCATTATTCCCTCAAACTGGTATAGTGTTGCACATTTTTATGGAACTGGGATATTACATCTCGTAGCAGACGGTGTCCGTTCAACAGGCATATTTACCCCCACAGCGTGGATTTCTGGTTAGAGGTTATTTCCAGGATTACACCCAGTAGGCTGGATCTTTTAGAAGAGTTCCCGTTCTGCCCAGGACATTGGTCCAGGAGACAAGATAAGACAACTTGATTATATTTTCTATATTTTACTCAACTATCTGCAAATATTAATTTAGCTTTACATTAACTTTCATAAATATTTGGTTGTAATAACCGTCCGTGTTGGTCTATTTTATATATCTAATTTCGCGCTACTATACCGTATTTTTGTGCACGAAAATCGGGAGCGGCTAATTGTGAGTTTATTACCCATCCAACCCAGGTGGTTATATTCATTTTGTTATAATTCTTTAATGTATTTCATCGTAACCCATGAATTGTAGATACAGTTTACTTGAGACGTTTAGTATATTTATTTATCTAGAGCGTTCACGTTTTATTTCCGTTAAATCGACGAACCACCCTTAACACCAGACAAAACCCACCCCATCTTGCGATACGACTAAACCAGAGAGCTAGCCAGTGTGTTATTCCTACATAATAAATAAACTCCCCGAATAGCACACTATAAAATAATTATTCTTGGTTACCATACTTTTTAGGGATGCACAACTCACCCCTATATTTAAATTTATGTGAAGTTAGCCACGCTTTTTCATCCACACTTTTTCCATCCACGATTTTCTCAGCCACACCTTTCAATCGACGCTTCCTATCGTTTAAATTTATGTGAAGTTAGCCACGCTTTTTCCATCCACGATTTTCTCAGCCACACCTTTCAATCGACGCTTCCTATCGTTTAACATGTTAAATGATCAAAAAATAACTGGGACGAAATCCTACTGACGACAGAGTGTGCACTGTGCAGCGATCTGCAACAATTGCTGCAAGGAAAAATAATAGGTAAATACTGTAACCATTTGATATTCATACTGCAAACGAAGAGTTTATTCGATCCCATACACAAGTGACTTTTATAAGGGGTGTATACTTTAATTGTATCCAAAAAAAATCAACTGACAAAGCGTCAGAGGCGTGCTGTGGAATAAAAACTGGAAAAGAAATTAATTAATAATGCAAATGTTACATTTTCATATTACAAACGAAGAGTTTACTCGATTCCATACACAAGGAACATTTATAAGGGGTGTATACTTTAATTGTATCCAAAAAAAATCAACTGACAAAGCGTCAGAAATCGGAAAAAAAATTAAAAATAATGCAAGTGTTCCACTTTCATATTACAAACGAAGAGTTTACTCGATCTCATGCACAACAGACTTTTATAAGGGGTGTATACTTTAATTGTATCCAAAAAAAATCAACTGACAAAGCGTCAGGGGCGTGCTGTGGAACAAAAACTGGAAAAGAAATTAATTTAAAATGCAAATGTTACATTTTCATATTACAAACGAAGAATTTACTTAATCTTATGCACAATAGACTTTTATAAGGGGTGTATACTTTAATTGTTTCCAAAAAAAATCAACTGACAAAGCGTCAGAGGCGTGCTATGGAGCAAAAACTGGAAAAGAAATTAATTATTAATGCAAATGTTACATTTTCATATTACAAACGAAGAGTTTACTCAATCTTATGCACAATCGACTTTTATAAGGGGTGTATACGTTAATTGTATCGGAAAAAAATCAACTGACAAAGCGTCAGGGGCGTGCTGTGTAACAAAAACTGGAGAAGAAATTAATTAATAATGCAAATGTTACATTTTCATATTACAAACGAAGAGTTTACTTAATCTTATGCACAATAGACTTTTTATAAGGGGTGTATACTTTAATTGTATCCAAAAAAAATCAACTGACAAAGCGTCAGAGGCGTGCTGTGGAACAAAAACTGGAAAAGAAATTAATTTAAAATGCAAATGTTACATTTTCATATTACAAACGAAGAGTTTACTCAATCTTATGCTCAATAGACTTTTATAAGGGGTGTGTACTTTAATTGTATCCAAAAAAATCAACTGACAAAGCGTCAGAGGCGTGCTATGGAATAAAAATCGGAATATTAAAAATAATGCAAGTGTTCCACTTTCTTATTACAATCGAAGAGTTTACTCGATCCTATACACAAGGGCCTTCTATAAGGGGTGTATACTTTAATTGTATCCAAAAAAAATCAACTGACAAAGCGTCAGAGGCGTGCTGTTGAAAAGAAATCGGAAAATAAATTAAAAATAATGCAAGTGTTTCACTTTCATATTACAAACGAAGAGTTTACTCGATCTCATGCACAAGAGACTTTTATAAGGGGTGTATACTTTAATTGTGTCTAAAAAAAATTAACTGACAAAGCGTCAGAGGCGTGCTATGGAACAAAATGTGGAAAAGAAATTAATTATTAATGCAAATGTTACATTTTCATATTACAAACGAAGAGTTTACTCAATCTTATGCTCAATAGACTTTTATAAGTGGTGTATACTTTAATTGTATCCAAAAAAAATCAAATGACAAAGCGTCAGGGGCGTGCTGTGGAACAAAAACTGGAAAAGAAATTAATTTAAAATGCAAATGTTACATTTTCATATTACAAACGAAGAGTTTACTCAATCTTATGCTCGATAGACTTTTATAAGGGGTGTATACTTTAATTGTATCAAAAAAAAAAATCAACTGACAAAGCGTCAGAGGCGTGCTATGGAGCAAAAACTGGAAAAGAAATTAATTATTAATGCAAATGTTACATTTTCATATTACAAACGAAGAGTTTACTCAATATTATGCACAATAGACTTTTATAAGGGGTGTATACTTTAATTGTATCCAAAAAAAATCAACTGACAAAGCGTCAGAGGCGTGCTATGGAGCAAAAACTGGAAAAGAAATTAATTATTAATGCAAATGTTACATTTTCATATTACAAACGAAGAGTTTACTTAATCTTATGCACAATAGACTTTTATAAGGGGGTGTATACTTTAACTGTATCAAAAAAAAATCAACTGACAAAGCGTCAGAGGCGTGCTATGGAGCAAAAACTGGAAAAGAAATTAATTATTAATGCAAATGTTACATTTTCATATTACAAACGAAGAGTTTACTTAATCTTATGCACAATAGACTTTTATAAGGGGGTGTATACTTTAATTGTATCCAAAAAAAATCAACTGACAAAGCGTCAGAGGCGTGCTATGGAACAAAAATCGGAATTAAAATTAAAAATAATGCAAGTGTTCCACTTTCTTATTACAATCGAAGAGTTTACTCGATCCCATACACAAGGGCCTTCTATAAGGGGTGTATACTTTAATTGTATCCAAAAAAAATCAACTGACAAAGCGTCAGAGGCGTGCTGTTGAAAAGAAATCGGAAAATAAATTAAAAATAATACAAGCGTTCCACTTTCATATTACAAACGAAGAGTTTACTTAATCTTATGCACAATAGACTTTTACAAGGGGTGTATATTTTAATTGTATCCAAAAAAAATCAAATGACTAAGCGTCAGAGGCGTGCACTGGTACAAAAATTAAAAAAAAATTAAAATAATGCAAGTGTTCCACTTTCATATTACAAACGAAGAGTTTACTCGATCTCATGCACAGGAGACTTTTGTAAGGGGTGTATACTTTAATTGTATCCAAAAAAAATCTACTGACAAAGCGTCAGGGGCGTACTGTGGAACGAAACGATGAAAGAAAGTTAATAAATAATGCAAATGTTCCATTTTTATATTACAAAAGAAGAGTTTGCTTGGTGTCATGCACAAGAAACTTTTATAAGACGTGTATAATTTAATTATTTTTCAAAAAATTCAACTCACAATGGGTGGTGTGCTGGGAGAAAAAAACAAATGATTAACACTTTATTATTATGAACCATGAGTTTATTTATTATGCGAGTATGACCAAAAAATAAAATCAAGAGTGGTGTATATTTTAATTATTGTGATACAAAGAATTCAATTTAAGTGCTACAAACTTTTGTTATTTTTTCTTTATTTAAATAGGATAAAGGACAAGAAAATAATTTATTGTTGGTGAGCTACAAATATGCGTGCGCAACAAATTGCGCGGTAGCTCAGTCTGAGAGGTTCTATTTATAAAAGGCGCCACTGGTTTCCCCGTCCGCTAAACCAGAAGATCGCCTTGGTCTAAAGGTACTCACCAACAATAATTATTATTTAAAAAGAAATGGAAATAAATAATAAAAAACCAAAAGCAAAACAAATTTTACGTCCAAAATAATTTAATAAACGAATTTACGTAATAATGTTTTATATATTATAGCTAAAATCGTATTTGTGAATATCAAATTGAATTTAACCCAAACGTGACATCATGTTCGTTCACAATCACAGATAATGTGTCCTCTATTAATTGATTTTAAATTTAAAACAATAAAATATAAATCCTTCCAATAATTATCTAAATTTCCTTTAATCCAAAAGATATGACTTATCTGTACTCCGTGCAATGGCGTGAAGAATGGAACTCTACGATGGGACAATGGGACCAAACTACTTGGGGTACAGAAGCACGAGCACCCAACTCTACGATTTACCGGATCGTGAGATTATCCAAATCAACTACATGGCACCAACCAGGTTGGGGTACGGTAGCATGCTTAAAGTAATGAAATAAAATTAATTCATTTTTACGCGAAAAATTTCAATTAATATGACTTACTCGACTCGTGAGGGCTCTAATGGAAATTAAAAAATCCAAATAGGTATCTAGTATATAACAGTGATGTTGAAATGTATTTCTAAAATGAATTTCGACAGTAGGTAAGGTTATCAAAATAAGGGAGATTTTATTACTTACGGTATAGAAGAATTCTGAATCCCTATTCAAAGGTAATGGTCCAAAAAGACAAACAAATCAACCAAATGGATCTAATAATGTCAATTAGTGAGCAAATCCGATTTAAATCGAAGGCAAATTTCCAAAAGCTCATAAAATTGACGTATTCCTCAAACGTATTTGTAATAACAAACTCTCCCTGGTAACGAATTTTTTTGCCGGCCTGCTTTCAACACGCAATAATTTTATATATAACGCGAGCGTGTAAAAATGAATAAGATTATCTCATATTGAAAAGACAGAAAAGGAAAATAGGACAGGTATTGCATAAAGTATGTTTGAGTTAATTACATTTAATAAAATTTAATCATTTAATATTTTTTTTACAATAGTTCCGTAACATATGCACGAAAAAAAAATTATTGAAACCAATTTAGAACGCAATTATTGTCGAATCTATAAAAACAAATACTTTTAAAAACTAAATAAATAAATTATTGTATTAAATTATAACGTACAAAGCAAGAAAATATTGAAATGAAGAAAATATTTAACTTACCACAAAATGCATTAATTACTGGTACAAATCCTGTGTTTTAGTTATGAAATCACTGATTAAATTTCTTCATGGGAGATAAAATTGCGATGATTTGAGTTAAGTTTTTTTTAAAAAACACTAATAAAACTTTTTATTAATTATTCTTTATTTTTCACAGTTACAAAGTGTTAGCTTGGTTGACAGAATAGATCTGTAACTGTGAGAGATAAGTACATCCCTCTGGTGGTCAGTTGCTACTACCAGTCAAGACATCGAAGATGTCTCGTGACCGATAGCGGCTTGCCAAGCAAGCACCAAGAGCGGCGACCTCTAGCCCTGATGGACTAAAACATGCTTAATAAATAGGATTATAGGAAACAACTACTGGACGAGCAAAGACCCCGACTCCCATTGAATTATACCTATAAATCCAAAATTGGTAGCCAAATTTGTTATTTGTCCTTTCTCCACCAGACACAGACCGGTTTCGAACTCTTTATGTTCTCATCAGTGTGCCACAGGTAGCTGAAAAGACAAATAACAAAGGCAAACCAAACTGGTCTATGGCAGACCCAGCACATAGTAACTGTGAGAGATAAGTACATCCCTCTGGTGGTCAGTTGCTACTACCAGTCAAGACATCGAAGATGTCTCGTGACCGATAGCGGCTTGCCAAGCAAGCACCAAGAGCGGCGACCTCTAGCCCTGATGGGCTAGAGGTCGCCGCTCTTGGTGCTTGCTTGGCAAGCCGCTATCGGTCACGAGACATCTTCGATGTCTTGACTGGTAGTAGCAACTGACCACCAGAGGGATGTACTTATCTCTCACAGTTACTATGTGCTGGGTCTGCCATAGACCAGTTTGGTTTGCCTTTGTTATTTGTCTTTTCAGCTACCTGTGGCACACTGATGAGAACATAAAGAGTTCGAAACCGGTCTGTGTCTGGTGGAGAAAGGACAAATAACAAATTTGGCTACCAATTTTGGATTTATAGGTATAATTCAATGGGAGTCGGGGTCTTTGCTCGTCCAGTAGTTGTTTCCTATAATCCTATTTATTAAGAATAGATCTGGTCCTTATTTCTAGAGAACCTATATTTATAATTTTGCTTATCGCAGTTGCTGCATTGCATTACTACACGTGCTACGCATAGTCATCATTATTACACGTGCTACGCATAGTCAGCATTCTGATTAATATTATCTACAATACTAGGAATTATAACTCCTCCGGCCTTAGAGTAAAATTATACTGAAAGGGTAATTTTTCGAAAATAATTATTTAAACTATAATCTCATTGGTAGGGGGAGTTTTACATTGTTTCCTTTTACTTATATATTTCTTAAATATTTTCAAGTAAATAACATACAAAAGAATACACAATAATAATATATACAAAAGAATAGTCCATACACTAGTTGAATAACTAATTTGAATATCATTAATTTTCTTAATTTCTCTAGATTGTTCTGCTAGTAGATTTTGAGTTTCTAGCAATTTATGGTTATTAATGGCTTCAATCTGTAAAGGTCCTGGATGATAATTAATTTTTGGTTTTTGATCATAAGTTATATTTAACTTTGGCAATTCAAATTTAATTTCATGTGACTTGGAAACATGAGTTTGCAATACTTGATTTTCAATTAAAATCTGACAATCTTTATTCAAATCAATTATAAAAGTTCCTTGTAGTTTTGATTTAGTAATAATTTTATTACAAGTCAAGGTAATTGTAATTTCTTTTGGAATTATAACAATCCATTTATTAGGTTTAATTTTTTGGATCTGAGTTTCAGTTATTTCGATATTAATTTGATGACAATCACTTAAATCAGTAGCATAGGTCAATAAAGCTATTTCACAAGGTGGTTTTTTTATGAATCGGAATAGGGTTGACATCTTTACATAGATATTCATTATTATCTATAAATATACAATTTTTATCAGTTAGTACATAGCTATTTGTTCCTAAAGCTACAAATTTCGTTTTGGGTAATAATAGTTGGTAAGTATAATTCATTTGTACAGGTAATGTATATAATTCGAAAAATTGAAATTCTGTATTTTCAATTAAAGGAATTTCTAATATGAAAATCACTGTAAAACCTTTAGAGTATCCTTTGATATTAATGATTTTTCGTATTTAAGTATATTACTGATTTCAGGTTCAAAGGGTAATTGAGTATTACTTAAGAGTTTTTGTGTATCTTTAATTTCTTGTAGAAGTTCTACTGGATTTATAATAGAATTATGCAAGGTATTTAACTTGTCAAAGGTTGAGGCTGTTCCTATTTTCTCTAATATATCATAGATAATTTGGTACAAAAATGTTAATTGATGTTAAACATCAAGAAGTATTGATAGTGTTTAGCTTCATAATTTGCAAAATAATTTACGTCGGCTTGAATTCTAGATTCTAGAAGTATTTGATTGTGAGATAAATTTTGGGCTATTTCATTAAAATTCTTAATAGTTGAATTTAGAATAGTTATCAGATTTATTGTCGATTCTGTAGAGGTGGTGAAGATCGTACAGCATCTGTAACAGGTTTACGAAATTCTTTTAAATGAATTACTATTACTTTATTGTTTATTGGATTTTTAATTTTTGCTTTATTAAATTCTAATAATTCAGTAATTATATAGGGTCCTGCGAATTTATTTTTTGCTTTTGATCTTTCATCTAAGTTCTTATATACCGTTTGATTTATTTTAAATTCATGTTGTATGTCGCCTTTAGTATTTCGTTTTTCAAGTACTTTTTGTTTTTGAACAATTTCTTTGTTATTGATAAATTGATATAGATTTTCGGTACGATTTTTGTGGGCTAATGCATAATCGGTGTAAAATGTAGTTTCAATAAGTTCTAAGGGATTCTGTGAATTCGTGTGTCCGAATGTAATTTCAAAAGGAGATAATTTTAAATTTGATTGAATTGCTGTATTATAGGCAATAATAGCATAAGGCATTAATTTAGTAATTGAAGAATTAGGCTCTTTTTCCTTTAATATACGTAGGTGTTCAATTAGAGGGGAATGAAATCTTTCAACTGGGCTATTACTTTCGTGATGTTTTGGTGTTCCAAAATGAACATTAATTTTATGGCTTTTTAATAATTCTTGTATATTTTGGTTTTTAAATTCCGTTCCGCTATCTGAAACAATAGTTTCTGGTGTTCCGTAAAATGAAAAGTATTTGATTAAGTTATCATGAATTGAAATAGAATCTTTTGTAGCGGGAAAGGCTTGTCCTAATTTTGAAAATTTATCAATAATCGTTAGAAATGATAAGTTTTCAATGGTAAACATATCTATGTGGAGTACTTGGAAAGGTTTTGATGGAGTTTCGGTCATTACCAGAGGGGTATATGGTTTGTGTCTAGCGTATTTGGCTCTTTTGCAAATTTCACAATCATTTATATACGAGGTAATGTCTGATTTTTGGTTTTTCCAATAATAATTATTTTTTAATTTAGAATAAGTTTTATCAATTCCTTCATGGTTAGATTTTCCTTCGTGATATATTCTTATAAGAGTTAATCGTTCGTCCTTGTCTCTAACAGTATTAATAAGTTTTGTACATATTGAAAGTTTTAAGTTGTCAAATTTAGAATTCTGAGTGGTTGTAAAAATGGGAATTAATTGTCTGTCATGAAAATAGATATAATTGGATTTTGTTGGATTTGTATGGTCTCTAAGAAGTTCAGTAACTAATTCTATAGAATGCAAAGGAACTTTGACATTTTTTATAACATGTCCGTCTATAGTTTCGATGTCTACTCGTAATTCATGGTGGGGGTTTCTTTGTATTAAAAACTGAATTGGTTTATTATTTATTATTTCGTCTAAAATTGGTATTCCATAATTATCAGGTTGTCTTGAGGTATGAACAGTATTTACTTCATCGTCATCGTTTTCTATTATTTCGGGTATTTCAAAATTTGGATTTTCAGGTATTATAGGTATATTTTGAATAATTTTTATTTTACGATTTCTATTATGAGATAAATTTTTATTAGTCTTGTCCGGTTTAGGATTTAAATCAGGGTGAGATATTGGGTTTTCAGAAAGTTCTCTCAAATATTGTGTAATATCTTTATTTATATTTCCGGGTTGGTTTATTACAGATTCTGTTTCTAGGGCATTTAATTGGATACGACTTAATGCGTCAGCGTTGGTATTTAATTTTCCTTTTTTATACATAATAGTATAATCATATTCTTCTAGTTGGAGTCTCCAGCGTACTAATTTTGAACTGGGGTCTTTCATGTTAAATAACCAAACAAGGGGTCTATGGTCAGTATATATCGTGAATTTTCTTCCATATAAATAAGGTCTAAACATTTTTACTGCCCAAACTACCGATAAACATTCTTTAAGTACTGTCGAGTAATTAATTTCATGCTTATTTAATGTTCTGGAAATATATGCTATTGGTTTATCATTTGGGGGTGTATCTTGTGAAAGTACGGCTCCCAATGCATAATTTGAACTGTCTGTGGTTAGTATAAACGGTTTGGAAAAATCTGGATACTGTAATATCGGTGCGTTAATTAATAAATTTTTTAAGTGATTAAAAGATTCAATAAACTGGGGTGTATGCATGATTTTTTCATCTTTCTTTAATGATTTAGTTAAAGGTTTGGCTATTTTAGCAAAGTCTTTTATGAATTTTCTATAATAACCAGCTAATCCTAGGAAAGATTTGATTTCCTTGGCTGTTTTTGGTATTGGAAAATTTTTTACTGCTGCAATTTTATTAGGATTTGGTTTTATCCCGTCAGGTGTAATTACGTGTCCTAAATATTCTACATTTTGTTTTAAAAATTCAGATTTGTCTAATTGTATTTTAAAATTGCTTTCACGTAATCTTTGGAATATTTTTCTAAGTCGTTCTATATGTTCTTGTAGACTTGTTGAAAAAATAATTATGTCATCTAAATATACTGCGCAAATTTCATTCTGTAATCCTCGAAGGATATTATTCATAACACGTTGGAATGTACTTGGTGCGTTTTTTAATCCGAAAGGCATCCTATTAAATTCATAATGTCCGATCTCTGTAGAAAATGCTGTTTTAGGTATATCTTCAGTTGTCATTTCAATTTGATGAAAGCCGTTAGCTAAATCTAATGCCGTGAAATAATTACATTTTCCTAGTTTATCAAGTATTTCAGAAATATTTGGTAAGGGATATTTATCGTCAATTGTTTTTTGGTTAAGTTTTCGATAATCAATAACCATTCTCCATTTAGTTTTGCCTGAAGCATCTAATTTTTTTGGTACAACCCAAATTGGAGATGACCATGGGGAATTTGAATGTTGTATGATTTTTGAGTCTAACATTTTAGATATTTGCGAACTAACTTCAGCTTTATGGACATGTGGGTAACGATAAGACTTAGTAAAAATAGGGGTTTCGTCAGTAAGTTTGATTGTGTGTTTGATAGCGTTAGTGAAAGTTAATGGAATATTTTCCGAATCAAAAATATCTCGATATTCAAAGCATAATTTTCTAATCGCTTTATTTTCTTCTTGATTACAATATTTAAGTCTAAGATTTTTTAAATTTTCTTTATATATTTTATCTAATTCAATATTACTTAGAGTATTTTCAGAATTTTCAATAAAATTTATTTCGTTCTGGTCAAAAGGTTCAGTTTCCAAAAAGTCTGTTAATGTCAATTCAATAGCATTATCTGTTTTATTAATTAAAGTTGTCAATGCAAAATTGTCTTCGATATTTACAATAGCAGTAGGTGTTTCTAGTTCGTTAAATTGCATATGATTAAGAATAGCTGTACCTGATTTTTGAAATGTAGGTAACATAACTATTTGTTCAGTTCTTGATGGAATTACTAATGAATATGGTTGTTTCAAACGTACTTTAGGAGATTCTTTAGTCTTTTGAGTCGAATTTTTAAAGTATATAGGAATCTTAATTTGTGGGAATTCTAGTACTTTTTCATCAATGTCGATTTTAGCTTTTAATTCACTAATAAAATCTATACCTATTAATCCTTGAAAGTTTTCAGAAAAATCGAATAAATAAAAGGTATGACATTTATTTATATTAAAGTCTGCTAAAAGTATTAAATCAATAATTTCGTTGTGATAAGAGATTCCATGTGCAGTTCTTACTTCAAATGTTTTTTGTTGAATAGAATTAGAAAAGTGCTGTTGAATTAATTGGGGATTTAAGAAACTTTTTGTACTACCTGTGTCTATTAAAATTTTTGCTTTAAGTGTTGGAATATATATATATGGTAGGTTTTGTCCAAAATAATTAAGACTTATTATGTCGGGAATTTCATAATCTGAGTTGTTGGAAAATTTATTTGTGAAAAGTCAGTTGGTTCAGTTCTGGTATATTGTTGTTGATCATATTGTTGATTACATTGATGTGGTATAGTATCATCATCATAAGAATAGAAAGTTGAATCTGGATATTGTTGCTCTAAATTATCATTAGATTGGTTATCATATTGATCGTCAAATTGATAATATTGGTTTTCATTTTGAGTTTCAAAATTACTTTCATTATAATCTTGGCTAGAAGAGTCGGGTAAATCACATACAAATTGGTTATGTAATGGAGTTGAAAAGGGTTTAGTTGTTCGACTATGGCCAGATGTAGTGTCCATAGGGGTAGGTTTTGGTAAGAATTTATGTACTTGGGACTGTGGTTTAAAAACGTTTGTTTGTGGAAGTCTTTGGAAATTATTGTTATGAGAATTGCTATGATTAAAGATATTTTGTCTCATTGGGTAATTTTGAAAACTTGGTAAAGGGCGATTATTATTTTGACTTGGATTAAATGTAGGGCGGTAATTATTTTGATTAGGGTTAAAATTATAATTTTTAGGATTATATTGTGGTCTTGATTGAGTTTGTGGATTTCTAAAATTAGGTCTATTTTGATAAGACATTTGATTATTAGTAATATTGCTTGAACTATTTTTATTTCTATATTCCATAAAATTTTGTTCTTCTACTGTGAAACTCATGGCTTGTTCTAAACTATCGGGATTTTTAACTCTGATAGCTAATTGCATATGGTAAGGTAAACAAGTTATATATGTTTTTAAAGATAATTCATCATAGTGTTTAATTTTAATCAATTTCGTCTCGATGTTTTCAAAACCTTGATTTAATTTTGTAATTAATAAACTGCGTATGTCTTGAATACGACTTGCAAATTCTAACAATGGTTCGTTCTTATTTGGTTTTAAAGATATCAAATCTTTGAATAAGCAATCTGTTGACCTTTGATCAGCAAAGCTTGCTATAAGTACGTCCTTGACCGCATTCCAGTTATTAAGTTCACTACGTGGACATATTAAATCACTGGCTCGACCTCTTAATTTGCTATATATTGTATCTAATAAACACGTATTAATAGGTGCTGTTGGATTAGCAACATTTTGAAAAGCTTTAATGAGATTTTCACTTGCGATTATAAATCTTTGTAGAGTTTTGGGATTACCGTCAAAATGTGGGATATCAGCTTGATATCGTAATAGAGTATAATTAGTTTCAGCCATTTCTTTTTTATTTAAATTTTCAGTTAAAATTTCAGGATTGGTATTTTCAGTATTTACAGTTAGATTTTCAAATTTAACTAGAATATCTTCTAGTATTTCGTCTATCATTTAATGTCAAATTGAATGAGTTTTATTATTTTAATTTTTCGAATTGATCCAAATTAAATTTCTTAGAATTATTATAACTTTTCTTTGAGTTTCTCTTTAAAGAAAATATGACTTTTCCTTTGCTAATGTAACGAGGGACTTTATATTAGCGATGCTAAGGGGTGCTCTATTACACAGACTAGGTATAAAATTGTATGAAATTTTGAGTAACTCAAAAAATAAGTTAAAATTAAAATTAACGTAAAATAAGATTCAATGTGAATTTAATCGGTACAATGATTTTAATTAAATGAACTTACATTAGAAGAATCGTTTCGATGTGGATTTTCTGAATTTTCATTTCTTTCTTGAGTGTTGTTTTCTGCTTCTTTCTTGTTTCTTGAACGTTGTTTTCTGTTTCTTTCTTGTTTCCGCTTCGTTTGTTCCTTTTAACCTCTAGGCGTCGAGGGAGTCTATCTTCTTCCGCTGCTTTTTTCAGGAGTTGATTCCAGGATAAATCTGGTCCGGTCGGAAAGTGACAATCTTCTCCGTCGTTTTGTAATGGAAACAGATTCCAGGATAAATCTGGTCCGGTCTGAAAGTGACAATCTGCTTCTAACTCTTTCTTCTTTCTTCTACCCTTTTGTTCTGCTTTTAGGCTACTTTGTTCACCTAATGGAAGTTCGGTTTCTTCGTGATGAAGTGTTGTACACAAAGCTCTTTCTTTAGATCAGGAATACACGATAAATGTGCTCTAACCCTGGGGCGTTCACTGATTTTCAACTAAATTTGAAGGCTTCACGAATCCTACCGACTGCGCCAGATAAAATTGCGATGATTTGAGTTAAGTTTTTTTTAAAAAACACTAATAAAACTTTTTATTAATTATTCTTTATTTTTCACAGTTACAAAGTGTTAGCTTGGTTGACAGAATAGATCTGGTCCTTATTTCTAGAGAACCTATATTTATAATTTTGCTTATCGCAGTTGCTGCATTGCATTACTACACGTGCTACGCATAGTCATCATTATTACACGTGCTACGCATAGTCAGCATTCTGATTAATATTATCCACAATACTAGGAATTATAACTTGGGCGTGATACTGGAAAATCAGTACTTTTCTTGTTACAGAAATCGGAATGTTCATAATATGTAAGTTATTAATGTCGAGGACTGAAGAATCACTGTATTATAACTATTATAAATAAGAATTCTTTCGATTTTCATTTAAATTTTATACTTACAAACTTTTGTAAATTAATTTTTGAAATAAAAGTAAATCATGTTCATAAACTATTCGTAGCTGCAGTTCAGCTAAAATTGTATTGTTCTTATAGTAATACACTGATCATTTTTTGAAGTGGTTCACATAAAAAATTTTTTTGAGTTATAATTCTTGAACGGATGCATGTATCTTTGAAAGGTTTTTTTTGACAGAAAGACTGTTTCTTCAGCAGCGAGTGTGCATAATTGCATTCATTTGTGATTATTGCTATTAATTTTACAGGTTGATTTGTAAAGCTATGATTTTTATATCAATTTTCTTTATGTACACGAGGTAAACAAATCGCCCTGTATGTTTCATTTTCAGGTTATTATATAGCCTCATATCTTAGTTATACATAATTTTTTGAATTTTGGTCATAACTCATTTGTGCCAAAAGATATGATTTTTTAACTAGATACAAATATTGGCGAAATTGCGAAAATGTAAAAAAACAAGTTTATTATAAATTTGTAACGCAATAACAATAAAGAACGAATTTTTTATTGTAAACATTAATTAATAATGGGTGGGGCCATCTCTACTCCTTATCACCTCCTGACATCTTTGAGGCATAATCCTGATGACCTTATTGATTAGATAAGCAGGGATGGCCTCTCATTATTCTGTGCATTTCCCAGCTCTTCAATTGCATGTGGTTCCATTTCGGGATCCAACAGCGCATCTACACGTTTTCGATGGGGTTCAGGTTCGGCGAAAATGCCGGCCATTCCATTCCCGTGGCATTTTGGTGAAAAAATTAATTCACTGTGTTAGCTCGATGTGGTCTCGCGTTATTGTCCATATAAACAAACTGTTCACGCATCTGATGAGACAGAGGAACAACTATTGTTTCTAGATTTTTTTAGAAGTTTCGCAAAGCTGTTACTGTCTCGCAGACAAAAAGTAGAAGTTCAGTGCGACGGTTTATTTATATCCCACCCCATACCGTAATTGAACTACCACCGAAAGGTGTAAAGCTTCTTCTTAACGTTCACTCTTCACCACACACGCAGGCGGTTGGTATGGAAGAATGGGAGGCCATCCAGGGTGAATTAATCATTAAGATCATCAGGAGTATGCCTCAAAAACGTCAGGAGGTGATACGGAGTAGAGATGGCCCCACCCAATATTAATTAATGTTTAAAATTTAAAATTCATTCTTTATTATTATTGCATTAAAAAAAATTACTTTTTTTGACATTTTTTCGTAACTTTGTAGTAAAAATCATATTTTACAATTCTCTTTCTTTGCTTGATATGCATTGTTTTTAAATGACTTTGTTTAGGCTTTATACAAGCATAATAACAACAAACATATCCAAACTGATATACTTATATTGATGTTTCATCTCTAAACACGCTATTATTAAATTCATTGGACTTTCTTTAATAGGTACATGATGAATACTGGATTAAATATCATAAAATTCAAAACGTCTAAAAACAAATTATTAAAAAATTTTTTCAACTTACCAAATTCATTTATTATGATCAACAATTAAAAAACGAAGTCCACAAGAAGATGTACATATTCTTTCGCTCTTACAAGCTCTTCAGGTGAACGATTTCTCGCAAAATAAAGTGATTTACTTGAACTTACATTTTATAATCAATAAACTGTCATATGCAACCATAAAAAACAAATTTCTAAAATTAATATATGCCGCCTACATTTTCATGTTTTCTTATAAAATACTCTACCTCTCTTTATTCGAGACTTGTTGTCTATAAACAACCTTATTCAAGCCTTACATGGACCAATAATAACAAAATTATCTAATATATTTATTGATGTTCTATTTCTGAACATGCAAATATAAATTATGTTGAATCCAAAAAAATTGTTGAAAACACTTTAGAACGCTGTTATTGTCGAATAATGCAAAAACAAAATACTCTGAAGGACTATATGTCATACAGCATTGAATTATATTGCAGAATCCATAACATTCAAAGCAAAACGCAAAACATTTAAATAAAAATTATTAATCTTCATAAAAAATTTATATAATCTAGTTTTAGTTTAATTGTGACGTTAAAAATTCCCTATTTTTAATTTTATTCTGACATTGACATTCAAAAAATATAACCTCATTCTAATGTCAAATTGACATTATTGAAACAAATTGATATAAACCTAAATCCAATGTCAGTCTAACATTAATTGACATTGATGTCAAAAATAAATCAAAATAAACTAGTTCTATTCTATTCTGACATTGATATAAAAAATTAATCAGTAATAAAATTATATCACTCTCTTTTAGATAAGGCCTATTCCTTTATATCTTATTTTACAATTCTCTTTCTTTGCTTGATATGCATTGTTTTTAAATGACTTTGTTTAGGCTTTATACAAGCATAATAACAACAAACATATCCAAACTGATATACTTATATTGATGTTTCATCTCTAAACACGCTATTATTAAATTCATTGGACTTTCTTTAATAGGTACATGATGAATACTGGATTAAATATAATAAAATTCAAAACGTCTAAAAACAAATTATTAAAAAAAATTTTCTCCCTGGATGCGCGCGTGATTTTGATAATATTTTATGTAGTTTTGCAAAAGTATTTATGCGGTTAATGCTAGTAGGTTTAATTTTTTTCGAAACTGTGTGATTTCTTTGTATTTCGTGCGTAACTAATCTTTCTCAAAATTGTCGTTTTAACGACATTATTTTCTTAAACTCTATTATTATAAAAATTGTGTTTGATTTGGTTCCAATCGTCAAGCATTTGTTGTAAGTTGGATTTGTCTCTTTTCTTAACAATATTTAGAGTTAATTTTTATTTTTCATTTTTTTAACTGTCAATCATTTGTTGACGGTGATATACTGTATAACTTAAAACTTATTCACATAAGTTATTTTTATTTTGTTTTCTCAATCGTCAAGCATTTGTTGGTGGTTGAATTGGTTCGTCTGCTCGTTCTCTTATTAATATTTTATTTTTATTCTTATTATTACTCATCTTTAGTTGTGATATTCATTTAATATAATGAAGTCGAAATTGAATGTTTCAGCCTTGTCTAACTTTTTACGATCTCAGTATGCCATGCTCAATTTTGAAGACTTTCAGAAACTTAAAGTCAATGATCCAGTAATTATATCAGCTTGCATACATATCTTCAAGAAACCTTTATTATCTAAACAATATTTAATTTTGAGAACCTTTCAGCGCAATTCGCGCAATATAAAAGCATTACTATCTGATAATGGAGTGAAGGAGAAAGCTCCAACAAATATTGCTTCTAATTTATTTCAACAAATTGTTTGTGTTTTAAAAGATATTGGACGACCTCTAGAGGATTACACCAGCTGTAATTTCTCGAATTCGTTATTTTCCCAAATCTGTATCCAAATGAATATGAAGAATTCGTTGAAAAATAGAAGAAAGTTTTATGTATATTTAAAAAAATATAAAGATATAAAACCTCAACTTGGTAATAGATCCTTAATAACTTCAACACCGCTTTTGTTTAATGAGGATTCTAAATTTAACAATTTTTATCAAAATAGACAAGATCAATTTGAAAACAATTTTGAGGATTATCAAGTATTGTCGAGAACAAATCGCAATCGAGAGATCAATTTTGATTACGAAGTTCAATCGGTCACAGGTGAATCTAAATACTGTAAGAGCGATTCTATCATGGGATCGTATGCTTCTGAGACGTCTTTTCTTCACGATGATCCCGACTGGATTCCAAACTTTTTAGAGCATGAGTCTTCCAGTGGTTCGAGTAAAAACCATACTCTCCTTAATTTGGAAAATCACCTCGACACTGATGTTTCTGCATCTCGGAGCGGTCACTTCGCTAAAGTACCCATTTCAGAAGAATTTCACTACTCCAGTTCGAACTCCTTGAGTAGATGTCATTCTTATCATTCCAGTCCGAAATCATCTAGCTGGAGTAAACCTGAAATGAAAATATGAAATACAAACGAAAAATGGTGTCCGACGAAATGGAGAAAATTCCAATAGGTTTACCAAGTGAAGATGACGAAATGTCTGCTAATGAGACGTTACCTAGGGGATCAATGAATTTAGAAACTAGCAAGTGGAAGAAGCCTTCCTACAGAGATTGCAATTTCTGCGAAGGTTCATTCACGATAACTGAAAAGGAATTTAAAGCTATATGCAAAGACGGAAGTTTGTTGAACACTTACTATAAACATGTATTTGATTTGAAGTTTAAAACGGTAAATAATTCTTGCATACTCAATATAAAGCACAAGCGATATTTGAAAAAAACGGATGTTTATAAATTTTACTGCTATTGCGGCCATGAGAATTGCAAATATTTCATGTTCTGTTTAACGCAATTTTCTAAAGAGAATCTACCTTACCACACTGTAATTGTTAACAGCTCTTCTTTGCATTACAATCATATAGGAAAATTAACACGACAGGTGCGAGGACTTAGTCGCAGAATTGCTAGAAACGCAATTGCTTCCAAAAAACCAATGGAAGTCAGAACAGAGACCATTGCGAAGACCACTGAAAGTAAAATTCTTCGTGGCAATTGGGGCTATATAAAATCCGAGGATGTTATTAGACAACTAAGAAGTGAGCATTTGGCTATAAACGATCGCAGTGAAAACGATTTGGAAGACATGATCAAAATGCAGGAGGACCATCCCGAATATCTGTTGATATGCGGAAGTCCTTTTTTTTCATATATATCTAGCGCTGAGCAGTTAGAAATAATAGCATGTCAATCACAGAACGGGCTTCCCATCTTATATTTAGATGCAACTGGGTCGATAATTAGAAATCCCAAGTCGGTGACAAAAAGAATTTACTACTATGCCGGTGTTATTCGATTGCAATATAATAATCGCGTATGTCCAGTTCTTGAGTTCATATCATGTTTACATGATGTCGGTGCTATAGGTTTGTGGTTGGCTCATTTTAAAAATTTTTGTTTAAAATCTGGAAAATCGTGGCCAATATTCGATTCTGTAGTCGTAGATTTTAGCTACGCTTTTCTAAATGCCATTTCAATTTACTGGAATAACATGTCTCTCGTGGAATATCTACATTTATCTTTTAATTTCCTCTGTCGTGACAATCCAAACGTCTGGGACTCTCAGATAACAAAAGTTTTTTTATGCAGCACCCACTTATTCAGAGTAATGTGTAACGATATTAAGAATAATTTTGGCCAAATTTCAGTTAGTGGAATATTCAAGGAAATAATGGCATCGACTTTTGATTTCGAGAAAATCGAATTTTTTCTTGGTTGGTTCAAATTTGTTACGATCTTATTGAATACAAAGGTACAAAATCAAGAATCATTGCGTTGTTTAAACCAACTTATTGAAATATGCTGCGATAAGCCTGATATTTCCAAATTTATGAATGAAACATTTCAGTTATGTTCTTCAGAGGACATTAATGATGCAAAGTCGTCTTTTTTTCAAAAAACGGAGCGTGGAGCTTATTAACTCTATTAACGATGGGTGCGAGGCTGACGGAAAACCTAACCCTTATTATAATCCAGCTATGTATGCAATTATTTAAAAAAAATACATTCCCTTATTACTCTTATGGGCACACAGTTTAACAAATTCTTCAAGGGTGAGTAACGCTCCAGTGGAAAGAATGTTTGGAATAGCCAAGAATTCAATTCAGAAAGGAGTCTTGAGACAGAAATGTAGCAGAGTTATCAGAGCTATGAGAAGGTATGTACTTATGATTCATAAAGAGTGTATTTTGAAAATTCCAAAGGGAAGATTAGCTTCCAAGCCAAGTAAGGAAGAATCTCGTACAGGTATATTAAGTCAAGAAAAATGGAAGAAAAGAAAAAGGACATCCAATTTCTCACTTTAGTAAGCGTAGATTGAAAAGCGCATCAAAGAAGCACCAATCGAAACTCACCAATAACATTGCGAACATGGCTGACGTTGTAGATCTTGAATTAGAAACGAATGATGTTGACCTAGTTTGCATTTATTGTCAGAACAGTAAATATAAAACTGCTACCAAATGGGTACAGTGTGTACAGTGCCTAGGCTGGATTCATCAGCAATGCGACAATGAAAATACGAGCAGTCAATATTTCATAAGAATATATTTGTGTCTCAGTTGTCGTTCCGAAAGCTTGCTAATGAAATGTCGAAGTTTTTTGAAAAACTTGAGTATGTCGGACATTAAATTAGCGAAAATTGAGAATGAAACCAAAACACAACGTAAATGTTCACAGTGGTTTATTGAAAGACGTATAAGATTGACGGCCTCAAACTTTGGTAAAACCTCAAAAGTTAAGTCTGAAGTTACTTTGGCGAAGATAGCATATAAGTTATTGTATGGAAAACCATTTCAGAGCGAAGCAACCTATTTCGGACAGATTCATGAACCACTGGCAATAGCGGAATTCGAAACAAAGACACTCCAGAAAAGTTTTCCATCGGGACTGGTGGTGCATCCCGAGCATCCGTATCTAGGTTGTTCACCAGATGGTATGCTTGGTTTGGACGGTTTATTGGGGGTGAAATGTCTGTATTCGGCTAGAGATATGGATCCAGTAAAAGCTATCAAACAAGGGAAGGTGGCTTGTCTAACCAAAAATGGTAAAATAAAAACTGGCCACGACTACTATTACCAAATTCAAGGTCAATTAGAAATTACTAATAGGAAGTATTGTGATTTACTAATATCCACTCTGAAAGGAATTCACATAGTAACAGTGAACCGAGACCCAATTTTCTGGAAAAATGTTTTTCCTAGCCTACAAAAGTTTTACTACTACTATTTATTGCCGGAGATTGTCGATCCATTGAATAAAGTAAGCAGTGACTATAAATCGATCCACAAACGTGACTGGCTTGTAACAGAATCATGTTCTTCTTCACCAGTAGGTTATATGGAACTGGAGGTTTTAGAAGCACCAGACTTGAGGGAGGATCCTAGCTGCTCTGAAGCGTACATAGATCTGCCCATTCTTGAAAATGGTGTCGTTGGAGATATTCACTATTATACATCCCTCCAGAAACCAAATATCAATTATACAGTTGGGATTTTCGGATCTAATATACAGCTTTATTATAGCGACTACTCCTCACTGGACGGGAAACGATGGCTTACAAATTTTGTTATTGACTACTGTCTAGCTGCACTGATCAAGAAATATGATAGGGATAACCTGTATCAAATCATATCTTGTGAAAAGGCTGGATTGTGTTTCCATCAGCAAATTAGTCTCTCCTTGGAGGAAAAAATTTGGATATTTCCCTTCCGAATTCGTAATAATCATTGGGTTGTAGCTATTGCTGACCCAAGGACAAAAATATTCATATACATAAACAGTTACAACCACGACGCCGAAGAAATTGAGAAGTATTTCAATAGGTTCCTGAAATTATTGACAATAAATAAATCCTCATCTAACGGCTGGCAGTCAATAAACACACCACATATAATACAGAGAAACTCGCACGATTGTGGTGTATTTGTAATCTATTTTATTGAACAGATAATAAGAAACCAATCACTTCTGGAGAAAACTGACTTCATTATGTACAGAAAAAAACTGAAAATGCTCCTGCTTAAAGTCTCAGAAAGTGTTTCCAATAAATGTCTTATATGTGGATGTTCCGAAAACTGTATCAGAAATACTCAACTTAAATGTAAATTGTGCATGAGACTATTCCACGTAGATTGTATTGACAACAAATTACCAAATACTTTCATTTTCGAAAACAGTAAGTGCGAATTATGTACGAGGTATTGTCCTACATAAGATTATTTCGGTAATGAACCTCAGTAAGTTTTTTTTTCCGATGCAACATTTCTCTTGATTAGCCGACAAGATTGTTTCAATGATATCGGAGAAGTGACCGTACAAAACGCAAAAAATCCACTCAAGTAAAATGCGAAAATTTCTACCAGAAATGTCATCAAGAAGAAAAGGCACTTTCGGAATCATAAACAAAGTAGGTAATAAATATAGAACGACTAGACACACGGCTGTTTTTATTTTTCTCATGCCTTAAATTGGCGTACTGTATCAAACTTAAAATAAGGTAAAAATGGGTTTATTGTGTTTTGTAAGAATCCTCCTCAATCAGAGTATATACGATATTTTCTGATTAAATATTAAACAAATTTATCGATAATACTGATTGCTAGCATTTATATTGCTAGTACTTTTTAAATTTTTGAGAAACAATTTAAGTACGCACCCGCCTGGATATATTTCATCATTAAATTACATAACCTCAACAATAAATCATATAAAAACTACTCTACATGTAGTCCTCCTACTGCTACACGTTTTCTATTTATTTTCTAAATTCCTCGTAAACTAAATCAATGGTTTACTCATTTATGTAGGCTATTAATTCCTTCTGTTATTTTAAAAGGTCTCCGTTATTGTGAAAATCATTCACATTAACTTTTTGCTTTAAGTATACCCACAAATGAAAATCAAGTGAGGTAATGTCAGGGGATCGTGGAGGCCATTCTAGAGGACCCAGCCGCCCAATCCATTTATTATGGAAATACCTGTCTAACCAGTTTCTAACTTTAATTGCACTACGCGCAAGACAATCTTCATATTAAAAATGAAGTTTACGTCTGACCTGTGGTCTTAACGCCATCTAAAGCAGGTAATAAGAAGTTTTTCAACATCTCTTTGCATGTATTTTGGTTTAAAGTTGCGTAAAAAAAAAACAATATTCTTATAATAAATCACACCAAACATTCACTTTTTTATGCTGACGACTATTTGCGATAATTCGAAAATTTGGATTCTTTCTGCCCAGTACCTGCATTTTCGATAGCTAACGATTTTATTTTTTCTGAATATTGATTCGTCGAAAATAGAATGTTTCTATAAAACAATCTATCGCTCATAATGTTTTCTCCTATTCATCAACAAACAAAATTCTAAATGAAGCACATCATCTCCTTTCTCAAGTGTATGTGCTCGTATAGGCTTGTAGGGATAAATTTTTTAATTTCCGAAAATTCTTTGCAAGCGACTTTTACTAATATGCAAATCCTGCGACCTTTGTCTTAGTTATTTCTTTGGATTACTTCTTAACGAATCAATAACTATCAATGTTCCGGCATCATTTTCATCGTTTTTGCTCTATGATATTTAACATCTATGTATCAAATTTCGAAAATAATTCACTGAAACACGTTTTGTTAAACACTAATTACTTTTAGTGAACTGTCAACTGAGTATATTGTTCTCATGGTAAACTTCGGGAAACCCCCCTACCAATTCATCATATTTTTTGCAAAATTTAATTAGAAAAACTATGACAAAAATATCAAATTTAAGATACAACTTTCAAATTTCATATTATTATCTGGACTTCCATTGATATTAGAAGCAACGTTTCCCTATTACGTTTTTAATTTTTACGTCAGTAACTAGTAGATAAGCTATGGGCGTATGGCCTCAAAATCCCATGTTATTTCTTATGGAGGTTCAATTTAGTTTTCAAGGTCACACTTCAGCCGGGGGCCAACTTCACGCCGGTCGCTGCTAGCTCGGTCGCTGCTAACTTCACGCCGGTCGCTGCTAGCTCGGTCGCTGCTAGCTCGGTCGCTGCTAACTTCACGCCGGTCGCTGCTAGCCGGGTCACTGCTAACTTCACGCTGCTTATTGAAAAAAGTTGTTGATTGCTGGGAGATTCGAACCGCTGACCTATGGATTGGTAGGCAGACGCTTTACGTGTTGTGCTACTGAGTAACTTGGATACAAGATGTGTAATTGATATCTAATTTGGAAAAACATATGTAGTGGGTATTAGGGCTGCTATTTAAAATTTGAAAAGCATGCGCAGTAGGTATGAGAAAAAAACATGCAGCAGGTATGGGGAAAAAACACGGTGGTGTAGTGGGTATTGGCGGCAGGTCTGCTATTTAAAATTTGAAAAGCATGCGCAGTAGGTATGAGAAAAAACATGAAGCAGGTATGAGAAAAAAACATGGCGGCACGAAGAGAAAAAAACATGGCGGCGTGATGAGAAAAAAACATAGCGGCGTGATGAGAAAAAAACATGGCGGCACGAAGAGAAAAAAACATGGCGACCCTGATCATGCGCAGTAGGTATGAGAAAAAAAACATGGCGGCTTGATGAGAAAAAAACATGGCGGCACGAAGAGAAAAAAACATGGCAACCCTGATCATGCGCAGTAGAAAAAAAAAAAACATGGACGCCCTGATCACGTGATGTGGTATATCAAATAATTCATCTCGACGTCTAGAATACTAATTTTCATTCCAAGTGCGAAAAAATGGTCTTTGGGGCTTGATATTTGAATTTAAAGTATATAGAAATGTTCCTCAACTCGAAATACGTCATAAAACAACAACTTCCGGTCTCCACTTCCGGTCTTCCGAAATCCATGATGTGGGGTATCAAACGATTCGTCTCGACGTCTAGAATACTAATTTAACAATATTTTAATTCCGAGTATGAAAAAATGGGCTTTGGGGCTTGATATGTGAATTCAAAGTATATAGATATGTTCCTCAACTCGAAACATGCTAGAATCTGCAATAAAATAACAACTTCCGGTCCCTACTTCCGGTCTTCAGAAACCCGTGATGTATGGTATCAAACGATTCGTCTCGGCGTCTAGAATACTAATTTAACTAAATTTTCGTCATTAGAGTAGAATTTGGCTTGTTATTTGAATTTAAAGTAAATATGTTCCATGACGGTCACTGAAAGGAAAAAACAGGTGTGACGCTATAGCTCAAAGCTGATGAGGGTGGCAGCCCTGTATCTAATGCCCAACAAATGTTTTTAAACGCTAATTCACCTTGAAACTATTACGTCGTAAATTCTCTTATATAATTAAAAAAATTTTGCAGCATGTGATAAGAAAAGGCAGTTATTGCTAAAAAGACCGTTACAATTTTGCGGTTGATAACAAAAAAGCCGTTAGAATGAACGACTGCAGAACGGAAGTAATATCCGGTGATAAGAAAATTTGCGAAATAAACCGTTACAATTTTGCGGTGATAACAAAAAAGCCGTTGGGATCAACACATGCAAATTTAATACGTATGGTGTGGTGGGGATGCGAAATAAACCGGTAAAATTTTTCTTTTCAGTAACTATAAACGTCGGTTAAGCGGTATTTGAATTTAAAGTATATGGATATATTCTCCAACTTGAAATACATCATAACAGCTTCCGGTCTTCTGAAATACATGATGTGGGGTATCAAACGATTCATCTCGGCGTCTAGAATACTAATATAACAAAATTTTCGGCATTAGAGTAGAATTTGGCGTTTGGGGCTTGATATTTGAATTTAAAGTATATAGATATTATGTTCCACAACCCGAAATACATCATAAAATAACACCTTGAATCGTCTCAGCGTCTAGAAGGCTAATTTAATAAAATTTTCATTCCAAGTGCGAAAAATGGGCTTTGAGACTTGATATTTGAATTTAAAGTATATAGATATGTTCCTCAACTAGAAACATGCTAGAATCTGCAATAAAATAACAACTTCCGGTCTCTACTTCCGGTCTTCTGAAATACGTGATGTGGGGTATCAAATAATTCGTCTCGACGTCTAGAATACTAATATAACAAAATTTTCGGCATTGCAGTAGAATTTGATGTTTGGTGTTTGATATTTGAATTCAAAGTATATAGATATGTTCCTCAACTCGAAATACGTCATAAAATAACAACTTCCGGTCTCTACTTCCGGTCTTCTGAAATACCTGATGTATGGTATCAAATTAATCGTCTCTTTGTCTAGAATACTAATATAACAAAACTTTCAACATTAGAGTGGAATTAGGTGTTTAGCGTTTGATATTTGAATTTAAAGTATATAGATATGTTCCTCAACTAGAAACACGCTAGAATCAGCAATAAAATAACAACTTCCGGCCTCCACTTCCGGTCTTCCGAAATATCTGATGTATGGTATCAAATGAATCGTCTCGGCGTCTAGAATACTAATTTAACAAAATTTTCAACATTAGAGTGGAATTAGGTGTTTAGCGTTTGATATTTGAATTTAAAGTATATAGATATGTTCCTCAACTCGAAATACGTCATAAAACAACAACTTCCGGTCTCTACTTCCGGTCTTCTGAAATACGTGATGTGGGGTATCAAATAATTCGTCTCGACGTCTAGAATACTAATATAACAAAATTTTCGACATTAGAGTAGAATTTGGTGTTTGGTGTTTGATATTTGAATTTAAAGTATATAGATATGTTCCTCTCCATACAACATAATTATCTGAAAAATAATAGAAGTTAGATGTCTGGTATTGACTTACTAATACACTGTTCCTGTAAACAGTTAGGGATAATAAACAGCTTTGAGCTATCAGCTAGGGATAATATTGCGAACAGGAGGGATACTATTGCGAACAGGAGGGATAATATTGCGAACAGGAGGGGCAATATTAGGGATAAATTGGGATAAAATTGCGAATAGGTGGGATAACATTGAACTGATGAGGATCAACGAAATGAATACATCCGAAAATGTTTTAAATAAATCAGATTCAAAAGTATGTGATATTATAATCAACAAACTTCAATGTTATGGATTGCACATCAATGATGAATTAAAGTTAGAAATAATTAATTCTTTAAAAAAGATTCATTCCTGGTGGGAGCCGCCGTCGTACGAATTACCTGACATTAAATCAGATAAATGGAGAATTCGAACACATTCTCAACTTGAAAACCCTCGTTGCATGATATTCACATTTAAAAGGAACGAAATGATGATAAGAAGACAGGGTTAGACTATTCATGTGATAAAATATTTTTCAAATTTTCAAATAAGACCAGTGACGATTTAATAACCATGTATGTTTGAATTGCTATTCATTTATTTAATAAATAAAGATATGTAAATTTTTATTTGTGTTTTATTTTTGTTATTAAAATAGAATTATTTAATGAATCTCAAGGTTCCACTTAATTTTAAAAGTACAAATATGGAAAATTGTAACTCTAGGTCAGTATATCTTATAATATATTATGTAAACAGTGTTCAGCATAAAGACCATAAAAATATTGGTGTGATTTATATAACGAGGTCAGCTACTTATTGTTAAATACTCAACTATGCATCAACTTTCTCTTTTGAACTTCCTGGAGCTAAGAAAATATCTGTTTAAAAAACTCAAATATCTCTTCCCGTTCGAAAGTTATATAGAGTTAAATATGGAAAATATTATCTGTCAGTAAAACTTACAATGTATGCAATACACATTTCTATTCATAAAAATATTTACACCATTTCATAACAAGGTCTGCTATTTCCTATTAATAAATCATGTTCTCTAAGCATTATACCCGTTATTATATACAGACCTATTTCAAATACAGCCAGTTCCATTTCGCTTATCCACCGTCAACTTAATATGATTATAAACTGAATTTAAAATTTCCTTTTCATTCTTCATTTCCGACGGGCTGACTGGGATCAAATAAAAAGCGTAAGCCGTATTGCTAGAACTTTGTATTAGTATGTAAATCAGAATAAACCTATATTTTAATCGGGTAATTAAAATCGATATACTAGCTATCTGTTAATGTTAGGTGTAAACCATAATCAAATATACGTAAAACAATCTCACTAAAAACATGCACACTACGATATGATTCAATTAAATCTTTCATATTTTACAAGAACGGCATAATTATCGGGTCGGCAAATTCCTACATGCGAGCGAGAAGCAATCTATAATATTATAAAACTGATATTACATTTAAAAAAACATTGTGACAAGCGCTGAACATAATCAATATTATATATTTAACAGTTCTTTGCGTATGAAGTTCTGATATCATAACTCAATGCTTGTTCTGATAATTAATTAAAAACCAATTACTACTGTAAGCATGCGTAATAGGTCTTCCAAATAACTTGAGAACTATTGAAGTTTAAAAAAATCTTCGGACTCTAATTGTATGTCTACTAAGATATGTGGAGAAACCTTATCAAATAAATTTCTGATTGAAAAATTTCCTAGCTGATTTATACCCAAGTTTTTCAGCTTAAATATTAATGTAGATTGAAACGGTGTAAGAGTATAGAAATAAATCCGTAAAATATTCATAATAGACGTGGAATTTTTAGGTTAGGATCCCATTAAGCAGTAAAATATTGCATGGGGCATATCAAATTCTTCATCTCAAGGTTTATAATTTAAATAAATTTTTGTTCTATGAGTGACATTTAACATTTATTTTATAGTCTGTTATTTTATACTTAATGCATGTGTGTTCAAAAACATGATGGAATTTAAAAAGGGTTAAGACATGTAGATGAAACAAAGAGGATCATATTTTATTCTTTTCGGTTCAGCCTTAAACTTTTACATAAAATATCATTGTTAGCTGTATTATTATTATCATTGAATAGGAATTATTACATAATTTAAGTCTAACACTCTCTCAACTGAGTCAATATGACTACGGAAATAAAATAATCATTAATGAAATATATAGATATATTAACTTTTTTAAATACAGAGTTAAATATTAATATTTAGGACCCCAGCCCAGAGCCGAACAGCAGACTCAAATGCGGAACGTAGGAAATCTATAACTTCTTTTACTGCAGCAGCAATCAGATCTAGAGAGTCACTAATAATGTCTATTTATAAGCACTGGTGTGATTAGGAATTAAATTTAAAACGTTGAAACCTCCAGCGATCAACCGAAACCTCAATCCAGCATATACCATCTCGAGATATCTTATACGCATAACACCTATGTATGATATCGAATATGAATTTTATCATCGAATCTCACATGCTTTTTAACAAACACTATTTAAATAGTATGAACTTCACTGATAAGTTATACATACAGAGGATTCTAAGCGTTTACCATAGATTATTCATATAACAAATTTTACACTTTGTATCTTATTTTTCACATACTTGTACAGGATTAATTCTTCGAGCTGCAGTATCATTTAAAACTTTTCCACAACGACTTCTATCAATGAACACATCACTAACATCATATAGGATAATATTTAATCTTTCAAGCTGCGAAAACATATTTTGTTTCTCTTCATAAAATTTTATATTTTCTTTTAACTGTTCTAATTTTAATAAATGTTCTTGTAACAACACCTTAAATGATGACATCTTACTCTTGTTAGATCTAACGAGTTACTAGTACTGAGTACTCATATGAAGGTTAAAAATAAATGGGGAGGTGAAGAGGGTGAAAATGTCATCTCACAGCATCAATAATAATAAAGTATCTACGTTTTCCTCTTTTTTAATATGACATCTCAGACGTAAAATAAATATTCCAAGTTTTAAAATAAATGATTCAACTCAGGGAACACCGAGCTATGAGAAAATATGTTTAAAGAAGTATTCTAAGAATTGTAATAAACAGCTGCATTCCTAAAACAAATGTGATTGGTTGAACAGTATCACGTGATTAGCATGACGTCACAGATAATAATATCTCTGAGTAAGCATACTTATTAGTTGTTTATAAGTTAGTAGTATTTACGTTGAGCTCACGTAGTAGATATCGTGGCGTTTAATTTTACTTTGTGAATTATTGTGTAACAACATCAGTGGTTTCCACTTTGATCATTTAAACTTTTTTATCTCGTGTGTGTTTGCTATGAATCTAAAAACGTAAGTTATTTTATTATTTCGGTATAGGCGTTTCGAAAGTAAATTTAAACAATTTTTAGAATGAATTTAGATGTGATAAACAAGGAAGCTCTTTTACAGCGCAAGCAGTTAATCAAATTACATGAGTTACCCATTAATATTCTGCAACCTATATATGATGCACAAGCTGTTAAGACTAGATTTGGGAATGCTGTTCTATTGGAACTTGAAAAGAAAAAGCTGTTTTTACCTAAACGTATGTTTCCTCTAATGAAGAATAATTTACATCAATTTACCGGATGCAAATACAGTTTGATAGTTGAAGGTTTAAAAGAAGCTGATAACCCATCAGCAGGAATGAATTTTAGATTTATTGAAAATCTCTAAAATGTAAGTAAAAATTTTTTCAATATTTATTTTTAAAATTATTAAGTTTTTTATATCATTTTAGCTATGGTAAAAAGGACTAAGAATACTCGCATAAATATAATAGATGGATGAGGGGTGGTAACAGTTATTTTCAAGTGAATAGATATACCAGTTGAACTCTGAAGAAATCGCAGTTCTCAGTGATGAAATTGTAAGAAAATTCCATACAGTTAAAATAAAAGACTAAGTATACCCCAGAACAACGAAACATTCAACTTTAGAACACAGCGAACTATACAATCTCATCTACATAACGTTTACTCGGTGGAGCAAACTAAAATTGCTCTAAGTCCATATGATGATAAGCGTTATCTTTTAAATGACTCTACCGACACGTTACCTTGGGGTAACTACTCAATTATAGAATAATTTAATAGTTACCAAACATGTATGTAAAATAGGATTAATATTATTATTATTGTATTTCTTGTAATAAAATATTATATAACCTATGTCTGTGTTTTTCTTATAAGGTAAATAAAACTCATAAGTATCAGTGGTGGTATAATAGAAAAATTATACATATTTTTTATGATATAAATATTTTCAAGAAAGAAGTGATATTTTGTCTACATATAATACATTTATCAAAAGTAACTGAGCAATCAGTACAACAAACTGTATTTGGATAGAAGAGGATGGGAACAAGTCACATAAGTAAAACATTACATTTTCTGAACAAAGATCATAATCACTTTCACATAGTATGTTATTAGTAATATTCAAGAAATTATTGTAGAAACCAGCAAAGTCTAAGCTATGTAATATATTCATAGTAGACATCACAAGTCCATTAATGTTTATAAATTCAAGTTTTTAAGATTTTATTTAAGTTTTACAAGTGTTGATTGTTTGTTATCATCTGATAGTCTACGTTTTTCTTCCATGATGATTCCAGTTATGAAGGTGAAATTTAATTCATATCAGCTGTCGATCGGTGCAATTACACCCATATCTTGCAATATGTTTATATACACCTGATAGTTAAGGTCTAGACGTTTACTAATTCTTATCATTTTAACTAAATCATTGGGGTCAATATCTGAACCTCGCAGTAATATTTCATCAAACTCGGAACAACTTGCGAATGGTTTACTTTGTTCTGATTCTATTAGTGGAGGTATATTTTCATTTCTAAATAAATCTAAATCATTTCTTGCGGTTTCCTGCATGTTATTGGAAGGGGTCTTGCTATGTAACCTTCGTATATGCTCCTTTAAGTTGTCTTTTCGTTTAAACGTTTTATTACAAGAATCGCATTGGAAAGAACGATTTTTATGAACGTTATTATTATGTCTGCTTAATCCACTAAGCCAAGAGAACGTTTCACGGCAAATATCACATGAATGCATGTTCATCAACTAGCTTCAACTGATTCATAACTATCAGATACCCTTATTTATCCTTCAGCAGTACCGAATTTATCAACATGTATCCTTAAACCGTACCTGACTATACCCTTAATTACCCTTATATACCCTTATATATATACCCTTATTTACCCTTAATATCATATTAATTACCCCTAATTAATCGTTATTTACCCTTATATACCCTTATTTACAAGGAAATTTTCAGGTCAATGTTAGGTTAGGTTAGGTTAAATTCTCAGGCCAATGTTAGGTTAGGTTAGGTTAGGTTTTACTCAAGGAAAAGAGAATTCTCAGGCCAATGTTAGGTTAGGTTGGGGAAGGCGCGCGCGTCTTCCCCAACCTAACCTAACATTGACCTGAGAATTCCCTTTTCCTTGAGTAAAACCTAACCTAACCTAACCTAACATTGGCCTGAGAATTTAACCTAACCTAACCTAACATTGACCTGAAAATTTCCTTGTAAATAAGGGTATATAAGGGTAAATAACGATTAATTAGGGGTAATTAATATGATATTAAGGGTAAATAAGGGTATATATATAAGGGTATATAAGGGTAATTAAGGGTATAGTCAGGTACGGTTTAAGGATACATGTTGATAAATTCGGTACTGCTGAAGGATAAATAAGGGTATCTGATAGTTATGAATCAGTTGAAGCTAGTTGATGAACATGCATTCATGTGATATTTGCCGTGAAACGTTCTCTTGGCTTAGTGGATTAAGCAGACATAATAATAACGTTCATAAAAATCGTTCTTTCCAATGCGATTCTTGTAATAAAACGTTTAAACGAAAAGACAACTTAAAGGAGCATATACGAAGGTTACATAGCAAGACCCCTTCCAATAACATGCAGGAAACCGCAAGAAATGATTTAGATTTATTTAGAAATGAAAATATACCTCCACTAATAGAATCAGAACAAAGTAAACCATTCGCAAGTTGTTCCGAGTTTGATGAAATATTACTGCGAGGTTCAGATATTGACCCCAATGATTTAGTTAAAATGATAAGAATTAGTAAACGTCTAGACCTTAACTATCAGGTGTATATAAACATATTGCAAGATATGGGTGTAATTGCACCGATCGACAGCTGATATGAATTAAATTTCACCTTCATAACTGGAATCATCATGGAAGAAAAACGTAGACTATCAGATGATAACAAACAATCAACACTTGTAAAACTTAAATAAAATCTTAAAAACTTGAATTTATAAACATTAATGGACTTGTGATGTCTACTATGAATATATTACATAGCTTAGACTTTGCTGGTTTCTACAATAATTTCTTGAATATTACTAATAACATACTATGTGAAAGTGATTATGATCTTTGTTCAGAAAATGTAATGTTTTACTTATGTGACTTGTTCCCATCCTCTTCTATCCAAATACAGTTTGTTGTACTGATTGCTCAGTTACTTTTGATAAATGTATTATATGTAGACAAAATATCACTTCTTTCTTGAAAATATTTATATCATAAAAAATATGTATAATTTTTCTATTATACCACCACTGATACTTATGAGTTTTATTTACCTTATAAGAAAAACACAGACATAGGTTATATAATATTTTATTACAAGAAATACAATAATAATAATATTAATCCTATTTTACATACATGTTTGGTAACTATTAAATTATTCTATAATTGAGTAGTTACCCCAAGGTAACGTGTCGGTAGAGTCATTTAAAAGATAACGCTTATCATCATATGGACTTAGAGCAATTTTAGTTTGCTCCACCGAGTAAACGTTATGTAGATGAGATTGTATAGTTCGCTGTGTTCTAAAGTTGAATGTTTCGTTGTTCTGGGGTATACTTAGTCTTTTATTTTAACTGTATGGAATTTTCTTACAATTTCATCACTGAGAACTGCGATTTCTTCAGAGTTCAACTGGTATATCTATTCACTTGAAAATAACTGTTACCACCCCTCATCCATCTATTATATTTATGCGAGTATTCTTAGTCCTTTTTACCATAGCTAAAATGATATAAAAAACTTAATAATTTTAAAAATAAATATTGAAAAAATTTTTACTTACATTTTAGAGATTTTCAATAAATCTAAAATTCATTCCTGCTGATGGGTTATCAGCTTCTTTTAAACCTTCAACTATCAAACTGTATTTGCATCCGGTAAATTGATGTAAATTATTCTTCATTAGAGGAAACATACGTTTAGGTAAAAACAGCTTTTTCTTTTCAAGTTCCAATAGAACAGCATTCCCAAATCTAGTCTTAACAGCTTGTGCATCATATATAGGTTGCAGAATATTAATGGGTAACTCATGTAATTTGATTAACTGCTTGCGCTGTAAAAGAGCTTCCTTGTTTATCACATCTAAATTCATTCTAAAAATTGTTTAAATTTACTTTCGAAACGCCTATACCGAAATAATAAAATAACTTACGTTTTTAGATTCATAGCAAACACACACGAGATAAAAAAGTTTAAATGATCAAAGTGGAAACCACTGATGTTGTTACACAATAATTCACAAAGTAAAATTAAACGCCACGATATCTACTACGTGAGCTCAACGTAAATACTACTAACTTATAAACAACTAATAAGTATGCTTACTCAGAGATATTATTATCTGTGACGTCATGCTAATCACGTGATACTGTTCAACCAATCACATTTGTTTTAGGAATGCAGCTGTTTATTACAATTCTTAGAATACTTCTTTAAACATATTTTCTCATAGCTCGGTGTTCCCTGAGTTGAATCATTTATTTTAAAACTTGGAATATTTATTTTACGTCTGAGATGTCATATTAAAAAAGAGGAAAACGTAGATACTTTATTATTATTGATGCTGTGAGATGACATTTTCACCCTCTTCACCTCCCCATTTATTTTTAACCTTCATATGAGTACTCAGTACTAGTAACTCGTTAGATCTAACAAGAGTAAGATGTCATCATTTAAGGTGTTGTTACAAGAACATTTATTAAAATTAGAACAGTTAAAAGAAAATATAAAATTTTATGAAGAGAAACAAAATATGTTTTCGCAGCTTGAAAGATTAAATATTATCCTATATGATGTTAGTGATGTGTTCATTGATAGAAGTCGTTGTGGAAAAGTTTTAAATGATACTGCAGCTCGAAGAATTAATCCTGTACAAGTATGTGAAAAATAAGATACAAAGTGTAAAATTTGTTATATGAATAATCTATGGTAAACGCTTAGAATCCTCTGTATGTATAACTTATCAGTGAAGTTCATACTATTTAAATAGTGTTTGTTAAAAAGCATGTGAGATTCGATGATAAAATTCATATTCGATATCATACATAGGTGTTATGCGTATAAGATATCTCGAGATGGTATATGCTGGATTGAGGTTTCGGTTGATCGCTGGAGGTTTCAACGTTTTAAATTTAATTCCTAATCACACCAGTGCTTATAAATAGACATTATTAGTGACTCTCTAGATCTGATTGCTGCTGCAGTAAAAGAAGTTATAGATTTCCTACGTTCCGCATTTGAGTCTGCTGTTCGGCTCTGGGCTGGGGTCCTAAATATTAATATTTAACTCTGTATTTAAAAAAGTTAATATATCTATATATTTCATTAATGATTATTTTATTTCCGTAGTCATATTGACTCAGTTGAGAGAGTGTTAGACTTAAATTATGTAATAATTCCTATTCAATGATAATAATAATACAGCTAACAATGATATTTTATGTAAAAGTTTAAGGCTGAACCGAAAAGAATAAAATATGATCCTCTTTGTTTCATCTACATGTCTTAACCCTTTTTAAATTCCATCATGTTTTTGAACACACATGCATTAAGTATAAAATAACAGACTATAAAATAAATGTTAAATGTCACTCATAGAACAAAAATTTATTTAAATTATAAACCTTGAGATGAAGAATTTGATATGCCCCATGCAATATTTTACTGCTTAATGGGATCCTAACCTAAAAATTCCACGTCTATTATGAATATTTTACGGATTTATTTCTATACTCTTACACCGTTTCAATCTACATTAATATTTAAGCTGAAAAACTTGGGTATAAATCAGCTAGGAAATTTTTCAATCAGAAATTTATTTGATAAGGTTTCTCCACATATCTTAGTAGACATACAATTAGAGTCCGAAGATTTTTTTAAACTTCAATAGTTCTCAAGTTATTTGGAAGACCTATTACGCATGCTTACAGTAGTAATTGGTTTTTAATTAATTATCAGAACAAGCATTGAGTTATGATATCAGAACTTCATACGCAAAGAACTGTTAAATATATAATATTGATTATGTTCAGCGCTTGTCACAATGTTTTTTTAAATGTAATATCAGTTTTATAATATTATAGATTGCTTCTCGCTCGCATGTAGGAATTTGCCGACCCGATAATTATGCCGTTCTTGTAAAATATGAAAGATTTAATTGAATCATATCGTAGTGTGCATGTTTTTAGTGAGATTGTTTTACGTATATTTGATTATGGTTTACACCTAACATTAACAGATAGCTAGTATATCGATTTTAATTACCCGATTAAAATATAGGTTTATTCTGATTTACATACTAATACAAAGTTCTAGCAATACGGCTTACGCTTTTTATTTGATCCCAGTCAGCCCGTCGGAAATGAAGAATGAAAAGGAAATTTTAAATTCAGTTTATAATCATATTAAGTTGACGGTGGATAAGCGAAATGGAACTGGCTGTATTTGAAATAGGTCTGTATATAATAACGGGTATAATGCTTAGAGAACATGATTTATTAATAGGAAATAGCAGACCTTGTTATGAAATGGTGTAAATATTTTTATGAATAGAAATGTGTATTGCATACATTGTAAGTTTTACTGACAGATAATATTTTCCATATTTAACTCTATATAACTTTCGAACGGGAAGAGATATTTGAGTTTTTTAAACAGATATTTTCTTAGCTCCAGGAAGTTCAAAAGAGAAAGTTGATGCATAGTTGAGTATTTAACAATAAGTAGCTGACCTCGTTATATAAATCACACCAATATTTTTATGGTCTTTATGCTGAACACTGTTTACATAATATATTATAAGATATACTGACCTAGAGTTACAATTTTCCATATTTGTACTTTTAAAATTAAGTGGAACCTTGAGATTCATTAAATAATTCTATTTTAATAACAAAAATAAAACACAAATAAAAATTTACATATCTTTATTTATTAAATAAATGAATAGCAATTCAAACATACATGGTTATTAAATCGTCACTGGTCTTATTTGAAAATTTGAAAAATATTTTATCACATGAATAGTCTAACCCTGTCTTCTTATCATCATTTCGTTCCTTTTAAATGTGAATATCATGCAACGAGGGTTTTCAAGTTGAGAATGTGTTCGAATTCTCCATTTATCTGATTTAATGTCAGGTAATTCGTACGACGGCGGCTCCCACCAGGAATGAATCTTTTTTAAAGAATTAATTATTTCTAACTTTAATTCATCATTGATGTGCAATCCATAACATTGAAGTTTGTTGATTATAATATCACATACTTTTGAATCTGATTTATTTAAAACATTTTCGGATGTATTCATTTCGTTGATCCTCATCAGTTCAATGTTATCCCACCTATTCGCAATTTTATCCCAATTTATCCCTAATATTGCCCCTCCTGTTCGCAATATTATCCCTCCTGTTCGCAATAGTATCCCTCCTGTTCGCAATATTATCCCTAGCTGATAGCTCAAAGCTGTTTATTATCCCTAACTGTTTACAGGAACAGTGTATTAGTAAGTCAATACCAGACATCTAACTTCTATTATTTTTCAGATAATTATGTTGTATGGAGAGGAACATATCTATATACTTTAAATTCAAATATCAAACACCAAACACCAAATTCTACTCTAATGTCGAAAATTTTGTTATATTAGTATTCTAGACGTCGAGACGAATTATTTGATACCCCACATCACGTATTTCAGAAGACCGGAAGTAGAGACCGGAAGTTGTTGTTTTATGACGTATTTCGAGTTGAGGAACATATCTATATACTTTAAATTCAAATATCAAACGCTAAACACCTAATTCCACTCTAATGTTGAAAATTTTGTTAAATTAGTATTCTAGACGCCGAGACGATTCATTTGATACCATACATCAGATATTTCGGAAGACCGGAAGTGGAGGCCGGAAGTTGTTATTTTATTGCTGATTCTAGCGTGTTTCTAGTTGAGGAACATATCTATATACTTTAAATTCAAATATCAAACGCTAAACACCTAATTCCACTCTAATGTTGAAAGTTTTGTTATATTAGTATTCTAGACAAAGAGACGATTAATTTGATACCATACATCAGGTATTTCAGAAGACCGGAAGTAGAGACCGGAAGTTGTTATTTTATGACGTATTTCGAGTTGAGGAACATATCTATATACTTTGAATTCAAATATCAAACACCAAACATCAAATTCTACTGCAATGCCGAAAATTTTGTTATATTAGTATTCTAGACGTCGAGACGAATTATTTGATACCCCACATCACGTATTTCAGAAGACCGGAAGTAGAGACCGGAAGTTGTTATTTTATTGCAGATTCTAGCATGTTTCTAGTTGAGGAACATATCTATATACTTTAAATTCAAATATCAAGTCTCAAAGCCCATTTTTCGCACTTGGAATGAAAATTTTATTAAATTAGCCTTCTAGACGCTGAGACGATTCAAGGTGTTATTTTATGATGTATTTCGGGTTGTGGAACATAATATCTATATACTTTAAATTCAAATATCAAGCCCCAAACGCCAAATTCTACTCTAATGCCGAAAATTTTGTTATATTAGTATTCTAGACGCCGAGATGAATCGTTTGATACCCCACATCATGTATTTCAGAAGACCGGAAGCTGTTATGATGTATTTGAAGTTGGAGAATATATCCATATATTTTAAATTCAAATACCGCTTAACCGACGTTTATAGTTACTGAAAAGAAAAATTTTACCGGTTTATTTCGCATCCCCACCACACCATACGTATTAAATTTGCATGTGTTGATCCCAACGGCTTTTTTGTTATCACCGCAAAATTGTAACGGTTTATTTCGCAAATTTTCTTATCACCGGATATTACTTCCGTTCTGCAGTCGTTCATTCTAACGGCTTTTTTGTTATCAACCGCAAAATTGTAACGGTCTTTTTAGCAATAACTGCCTTTTCTTATCACATGCTGCAAAATTTTTTTAATTATATAAGAGAATTTACGACGTAATAGTTTCAAGGTGAATTAGCGTTTAAAAACATTTGTTGGGCATTAGATACAGGGCTGCCACCCTCATCAGCTTTGAGCTATAGCGTCACACCTGTTTTTTCCTTTCAGTGACCGTCATGGAACATATTTACTTTAAATTCAAATAACAAGCCAAATTCTACTCTAATGACGAAAATTTAGTTAAATTAGTATTCTAGACGCCGAGACGAATCGTTTGATACCATACATCACGGGTTTCTGAAGACCGGAAGTAGGGACCGGAAGTTGTTATTTTATTGCAGATTCTAGCATGTTTCGAGTTGAGGAACATATCTATATACTTTGAATTCACATATCAAGCCCCAAAGCCCATTTTTTCATACTCGGAATTAAAATATTGTTAAATTAGTATTCTAGACGTCGAGACGAATCGTTTGATACCCCACATCATGGATTTCGGAAGACCGGAAGTGGAGACCGGAAGTTGTTGTTTTATGACGTATTTCGAGTTGAGGAACATTTCTATATACTTTAAATTCAAATATCAAGCCCCAAAGACCATTTTTTCGCACTTGGAATGAAAATTAGTATTCTAGACGTCGAGATGAATTATTTGATATACCACATCACGTGATCAGGGCGTCCATGTTTTTTTTTTTTCTACTGCGCATGATCAGGGTTGCCATGTTTTTTTCTCTTCGTGCCGCCATGTTTTTTTCTCATCAAGCCGCCATGTTTTTTTTCTCATACCTACTGCGCATGATCAGGGTCGCCATGTTTTTTTCTCTTCGTGCCGCCATGTTTTTTTCTCATCACGCCGCTATGTTTTTTTCTCATCACGCCGCCATGTTTTTTTCTCTTCGTGCCGCCATGTTTTTTTCTCATACCTGCTTCATGTTTTTTCTCATACCTACTGCGCATGCTTTTCAAATTTTAAATAGCAGACCTGCCGCCAATACCCACTACACCACCGTGTTTTTTCCCCATACCTGCTGCATGTTTTTTTCTCATACCTACTGCGCATGCTTTTCAAATTTTAAATAGCAGCCCTAATACCCACTACATATGTTTTTCCAAATTAGATATCAATTACACATCTTGTATCCAAGTTACTCAGTAGCACAACACGTAAAGCGTCTGCCTACCAATCCATAGGTCAGCGGTTCGAATCTCCCAGCAATCAACAACTTTTTTCAATAAGCAGCGTGAAGTTAGCAGTGACCCGGCTAGCAGCGACCGGCGTGAAGTTAGCAGCGACCGAGCTAGCAGCGACCGAGCTAGCAGCGACCGGCGTGAAGTTAGCAGCGACCGAGCTAGCAGCGACCGGCGTGAAGTTGGCCCCCGGCTGAAGTGTGACCTTGAAAACTAAATTGAACCTCCATAAGAAATAACATGGGATTTTGAGGCCATACGCCCATAGCTTATCTACTGTAACTGGTACTTTATTTACTCTTATAATAGTTTCACACTTTCTTATTTTTTAACCACCCTGTACGTTACATCAATATTCTGTCTAGAACTAAGGACTTTTCAGAATAAGCAAAACTTTTTATAAAGAATAACTTTCCCTCCAAAAATGAAATCTATCAAGTTAGCACTATCACTTTAAAATTTTTAAATCGCTTTCGCCCCATTAATTGTGCTTTTTGTTGCGATTTTGTTGCGGAAAGAAAAAATTTGTAGCACTTCACTTTTTAAAGATAACCCGTGGTAATACTAACTTGACAGTCAAGATAGCATTTTACCACTCACCAAAATTCGAAGTTTTCTTTATTTTTGCGAAAACTTTTTTCGAACCTCGAATTTCCAGCGCAACCTGGCATTTCCACCTTGAAAAACCGTTGAAAATGCATTTTTTCCTGCGTTCTTTCACTTCGAGAATTTGTAGTGTGTCGTATACGAATTTGTTGCATCGAGACGTAATTTATTGCGAAAAAAGGTTTCACAAAAATAACCTCGAGAGAGAACCTCGAATTTTCAACGCGACCTGGCATTACCACCTTGAAAAACCTTTAGAAATGTCTTATTTCCTGAGTTTTTCACTTCGAATTATTGTGCAAGAAATTGTTTTAAATTAAGTTATTCGTAGTAGTCGTGCGCAACAAATTCGCAAAAATTATTTTTATGATGAACGAATGTTTCCCCATTTTTTTAAAGCAATTTTGGTGAGTGGTAATCTTGACTGTCAAGTTAGCATTACCACGGGTTATTTTTAAAAAGTGAAGAGCTACAAATACTGACATTGAACATTGCTAATATTTGATTTTAATATTATATAGTACTTTGTCAGTTAAATTTTTTGGGTAAATTATAGTATACACCCCTTATAGAAGTCTCCTCTGTGCATGAGATCGAGTAAACTCTTCGTTTGTAATATGAAAGTGGAACACTTGCACTATTTTAATTTTTTATTCAGTTTTTGTTCCACAGCACGCCCCTGACGCTTTGTCAGTTGATTTTTTTAGGATAAAATTAAAGTATACACCCCTTACAATAGTCTCCTGTGCATGAGATCGAGTAAACTCTTCGCTTGTAATATAAAAGTGGAACACTTGCATTATTTTAATTTTTTTTCGGTTTTTGTTCCACAGCACGCCCCTGACGCTTTGTCAGTTGATTTTTTTTTGATACAATTAAAGTATACACCCCTTACAAAAGTCTCCTGTGCATGAGATCGAGTAAACTCTTCGTTTGTAATATGAAAGTGGAACACTTGCATTATTTTAATTTTGTTTTTTATTTTCGTTCCACAGCACGCCCTTGACGTTTTGTCAGTTGATTTTTTTTTGATACAATTAAAGTATACACCCCTTACAAAGTCTCCTGTGCATGAGATCGAGTAAACTCTTCATTTGTAATATGAAAGTGGAACACTTGCACTATTTTAATTTTTTATTCAGTTTTTGTTCCACAGCACGCCCCTGACGCTTTGTAAGTTGATATTTTTAGGATAAAATTAAAGTATACACCCCTTACAATAGTCTCCTGTGCATGAGATCGAGTAAACTCTTCGCTGGTAATATAAAAGTGGAACACTTGCATTATTTTAATTTTTTTTCGGTTTTTATTCCACAGCACGCCCCTGACGCTTTGTCAGTTGATTTTTTTTGGATACAATTAAAGTATACACCCCTTACAAAGTCTCCTGTGCATGAGATCGAGTAAACTCTTCATTTGTAATATGAAAGTGGAACACTTGCACTATTTTAATTTTTTATTCAGTTTTTGTTCCACAGCACGCCCCTGACGCTTTGTCAGTTGATTTTTTTAGGATAAAATTAAAGTATACACCCCTTACAATAGTCTCCTGTGCATGAGATCGAGTAAACTCTTCATTTGTAATATAAAAGTGGAACACTTGCATTATTTTAATTTTTTTTCGGTTTTTATTCCACAGCACGCCCCTGACGCTTTGTCAGTTGATTTTTTTTTGATACAATTAAAGTATACACCCCTTACAAAAGTCTCCTGTGCATGAGATCGAGTAAACTCTTCGTTTGTAATATGAAAGTGGAACACTTGCATTATTTTAATTTTGTTTTTTATTTTCGTTCCACAGCACGCCCTTGACGTTTTGTCAGTTGATTTTTTTTGGATACAATTAAAGTATACACCCCTTACAAAGTCTCCTGTGCATGAGATCGAGTAAACTCTTCATTTGTAATATGAAAGTGGAACACTTGCACTATTTTAATTTTTTTTTTCAGTTTTTGTTCCTGACGCTTTGTCAGTTGATTTTTTTTTGATACAATTAAAGTATACACCCCTTATAGAAGTCTATTGAGCATAAGATTGAGTAAACTCTTCGTTTGTAATATGAAAATGTAACATTTGCATTTTAAATTAATTTCTTTTTCAGTTTTTGCTCCATAGCACGCCTCTGACGCTTTGTCAGTTGATTTTTTTTGGATAAAATTTAAAGTATACACCCCTTATAGAAGGCCCTTGTGTATGGGATCGAGTAAACTCTTCGATTGTAATAAGAAAGTGGAACACTTGCATTATTTTTAATTTTAATTCCGATTTTTGTTCCATAGCACGCCTCTGACGCTTTGTCAGTTGATTTTTTTTGGATACAATTAAAGTATACACCCCTTATAAAAGTCTATTGAGCATAAGATTGAGTAAACTCTTCGTTTGTAATATGAAAATGTAACATTTGCATTTTAAATTAATTTCTTTTCCAGTTTTTGTTCCACAGCACGCCCCTGACGCTTTGTCAGTTGATTTTTTTTTGGATAAAATTAAAGTATACACCCCTTACAAAAGTCTCCTGTGCATGAGATCGAGTAAACTCTTCGTTTGTAATATGAAAGTGGAACACTTGCACTATTTTAATTTTTTTTTTCAGTTTTTGTTCCACAGCACGCCCCTGACGCTTTGTCAGTTGATTTTTTTTTGGATAAAATTAAAGTATACACCCCTTACAAAGTCTCCTGTGCATGAGATCGAGTAAACTCTTCATTTGTAATATGAAAGTGGAACACTTGCACTATTTTAATTTTTTATTCAGTTTTTGTTCCACAGCACGCCCCTGACGCTTTGTCAGTTGATTTTTTTAGGATAAAATTAAAGTATACACCCCTTACAAAAGTCTCCTGTGCATGAGATCGAGTAAACTCTTCGTTTGTAATATGAAAGTGGAACACTTGCACTATTTTAATTTTTTATTCAGTTTTTGTTCCACAGCACGCCCCTGACGCTTTGTCAGTTGATTTTTTTAGGATAAAATTAAAGTATACACCCCTTACAATAGTCTCCTGTGCATGAGATCGAGTAAACTCTTCGCTTGTAATATAAAAGTGGAACACTTGCATTATTTTAATTTTTTTTCGGTTTTTATTCCACAGCACGCCCCTGACGCTTTGTCAGTTGATTTTTTTTGGATACAATTAAAGTATACACCCCTTACAAAGTCTCCTGTGCATGAGATCGAGTAAACTCTTCATTTGTAATATGAAAGTGGAACACTTGCACTATTTTAATTTTTTATTCAGTTTTTGTTCCACAGCACGCCCCTGACGCTTTGTCAGTTGATTTTTTTAGGATAAAATTAAAGTATACACCCCTTACAATAGTCTCCTGTGCATGAGATCGAGTAAACTCTTCGCTTGTAATATAAAAGTGGAACACTTGCATTATTTTAATTTTTTTTCGGTTTTTATTCCACAGCACGCCCCTGACGCTTTGTCAGTTGATTTTTTTTTGATACAATTAAAGTATACACCCCTTACAAAAGTCTCCTGTGCATGAGATCGAGTAAACTCTTCGTTTGTAATATGAAAGTGGAACACTTGCATTATTTTAATTTTGTTTTTTATTTTCGTTCCACAGCACGCCCTTGACGTTTTGTCAGTTGATTTTTTTTGGATACAATTAAAGTATACACCCCTTACAAAGTCTCCTGTGCATGAGATCGAGTAAACTCTTCATTTGTAATATGAAAGTGGAACACTTGCACTATTTTAATTTTTTTTTTCAGTTTTTGTTCCACAGCACGCCCCTGACGCTTTGTCAGTTGATTTTTTTTGGATACAATTAAAGTATACACCCCTTATAGAAGTCTATTGAGCATAAGATTGAGTAAACTCTTCGTTTGTAATATGAAAATGTAACATTTGCATTTTAAATTAATTTCTTTTCCAGTTTTTGCTCCATAGCACGCCTCTGACGCTTTGTCAGTTGATTTTTTTTGGATAAAATTTAAAGTATACACCCCTTATAGAAGGCCCTTGTGTATGGGATCGAGTAAACTCTTCGATTGTAATAAGAAAGTGGAACACTTGCATTATTTTTAATTTTAATTCCGATTTTTGTTCCATAGCACGCCTCTGACGCTTTGTCAGTTGATTTTTTTTGGATAAAATTAAAGTATACACCCCTTACAAAAGTCTCCTGTGCATGAGATCGAGTAAACTCTTCGTTTGTAATATGAAAGTGGAACACTTGCACTATTTTAATTTTTTTTTTCAGTTTTTGTTCCACAGCACGCCCCTGACGCTTTGTCAGTTGATTTTTTTTTGGATAAAATTAAAGTATACACCCCTTACAAAAGTCTCCTGTGCATGAGATCGAGTAAACTCTTCGTTTGTAATATGAAAGTGGAACACTTGCACTATTTTAATTTTTTATTCAGTTTTTGTTCCACAGCACGCCCCTGACGCTTTGTCAGTTGATTTTTTTAGGATAAAATTAAAGTATACACCCCTTACAATAGTCTCCTGTGCATGAGATCGAGTAAACTCTTCGCTTGTAATATAAAAGTGGAACACTTGCATTATTTTAATTTTTTTTCGGTTTTTGTTCCACAGCACGCCCCTGACGCTTTGTCAGTTGATTTTTTTTGGATACAATTAAAGTATACACCCCTTACAAAAGTCTCCTGTGCATGAGATCGAGTAAACTCTTCGTTTGTAATATGAAAGTGGAACACTTGCATTATTTTAATTTTGTTTTTTATTTTCGTTCCACAGCACGCCCTCGACGTTTTGTCAGTTGATTTTTTTTGGATACAATTAAAGTATACACCCCTTACAAAGTCTCCTGTGCATGAGATCGAGTAAACTCTTCATTTGTAATATGAAAGTGGAACACTTGCACTATTTTAATTTTTTATTCAGTTTTTGTTCCACAGCACGCCCCTGACGCTTTGTCAGTTGATTTTTTTAGGATAAAATTAAAGTATACACCCCTTACAAAAGTCTCCTGTGCATGAGATCGAGTAAACTCTTCGTTTGTAATATGAAAGTGGAACACTTGCACTATTTTAATTTTTTATTCAGTTTTTGTTCCACAGCACGCCCCTGACGCTTTGTCAGTTGATTTTTTTAGGATAAAATTAAAGTATACACCCCTTACAATAGTCTCCTGTGCATGAGATCGAGTAAACTCTTCGCTTGTAATATAAAAGTGGAACACTTGCATTATTTTAATTTTTTTTCGGTTTTTATTCCACAGCACGCCCCTGACGCTTTGTCAGTTGATTTTTTTTGGATACAATTAAAGTATACACCCCTTACAAAGTCTCCTGTGCATGAGATCGAGTAAACTCTTCATTTGTAATATGAAAGTGGAACACTTGCACTATTTTAATTTTTTATTCAGTTTTTGTTCCACAGCACGCCCCTGACGCTTTGTCAGTTGATTTTTTTAGGATAAAATTAAAGTATACACCCCTTACAATAGTCTCCTGTGCATGAGATCGAGTAAACTCTTCGCTTGTAATATAAAAGTGGAACACTTGCATTATTTTAATTTTTTTTCGGTTTTTATTCCACAGCACGCCCCTGACGCTTTGTCAGTTGATTTTTTTTTGATACAATTAAAGTATACACCCCTTACAAAAGTCTCCTGTGCATGAGATCGAGTAAACTCTTCGTTTGTAATATGAAAGTGGAACACTTGCATTATTTTAATTTTGTTTTTTATTTTCGTTCCACAGCACGCCCTTGACGTTTTGTCAGTTGATTTTTTTTGGATACAATTAAAGTATACACCCCTTACAAAGTCTCCTGTGCATGAGATCGAGTAAACTCTTCATTTGTAATATGAAAGTGGAACACTTGCACTATTTTAATTTTTTTTTTCAGTTTTTGTTCCACAGCACGCCCCTGACGCTTTGTCAGTTGATTTTTTTTGGATACAATTAAAGTATACACCCCTTATAGAAGTCTATTGAGCATAAGATTGAGTAAACTCTTCGTTTGTAATATGAAAATGTAACATTTGCATTTTAAATTAATTTCTTTTCCAGTTTTTGCTCCATAGCACGCCTCTGACGCTTTGTCAGTTGATTTTTTTTGGATAAAATTTAAAGTATACACCCCTTATAGAAGGCCCTTGTGTATGGGATCGAGTAAACTCTTCGATTGTAATAAGAAAGTGGAACACTTGCATTATTTTTAATTTTAATTCCGATTTTTGTTCCATAGCACGCCTCTGACGCTTTGTCAGTTGATTTTTTTTGGATACAATTAAAGTATACACCCCTTATAAAAGTCTATTGAGCATAAGATTGAGTAAACTCTTCGTTTGTAATATGAAAATGTAACATTTGCATTTTAAATTAATTTCTTTTCCAGTTTTTGTTCCACAGCACGCCCCTGACGCTTTGTCAGTTGATTTTTTTCGGATACAATTAAAGTATACACCCCTTATAAAAGTCTGTTGTGCATGAGATCGAGTAAACTCTTCGTTTGTAATATGAAAGTGGAACACTTGCATTATTTTTAATTTTTTTTCCGATTTCTTTTCAACAGCACGCCTCTGACGCTTTGTCAGTTGATTTTTTTTGGATACAATTAAAGTATACACCCCTTATAAATGTTCCTTGTGTATGGGATCGAGTAAACTCTTCGTTTGTAATATGAAAATGTAACATTTGCATTATTAATTAATTTCTTTTCCAGTTTTTATTCCACAGCACGCCTCTGACGCTTTGTCAGTTGATTTTTTTTGGATACAATTAAAGTATAAACCCCTTATAAAAGTCCCTTGTGTATGGGATCGAATAAACTCTTCGTTTGCAGTATGAATATCAAATGGTTACAGTATTTACCTGTTATTTTTCCTTGCAGCAATTGTTGCAGATCGCTGCACAGTGCACACTCTGTCGTCAGTAGGATTTCGTCCCAGTTATTTTTTGATCATTTAACCTGTTAAACGAGAGGAAGCGTCGATTGAAAGGTGTGGCTGAGAAAATCGTGGATGGAAAAAGTGTGGATGAAAAAGCGTGGCTAACTTCACATAAATTATATTTAATATCTTTTAAGGGAGATTCAAGTGTAACAGAGTGGCGCCCAAAACGTGTTGGTGGTGTTAGCGTGTCTTTAGAGTTTTGATTTTATTGTTTTTTTAGTATCATTGCTGGTTTTTTGTTCGGACGCTTAATGGTGGAAAAAAACAATTTTTTTTTGACAGAAATCGCGTTTTATAAATAAATTCATGAATTTTTGAGAGTTAATAATGCAGATATTAAAGTTATAATTCGTGAAAGGAAAATTGATTTTTTTTCTGTTTGCACGCTCGCTGGGTATAAAATTGCATTTCACAAACAAAAATATACCCGCTTAATTGTTTACATTACTATTTCAATATTTCATTTTTCAACGGAAATATTACGTTTTCGTATATTGTTCTGAACAAAAAGTGGCCTTGGACCTGACCCATATATTTTACGTTTGTTGAAAGGTATTTTAACCGGCTTGCTAGGAAAAACTTAATTTTACGACTACGAATTTTATTCCATATATTATCTTGTCTTGGCGGATACCATATGTTCCGTTGCCTATTTTTTTGACTTTATTCTGCGTATTTATGCGAATTACTGGAAAAATATGTTTGCGGTTTACAGGATACCGTGATATAGTTTTTTAAATATAATAATACCAATCGCTTTTGCTTTGCAACAATATTTGGCGGACAGTACTGTTTGCTATCCATTTATTTAGGGTGTTTATTTGTTGTTAGCACATATTTGTATATTTTTTTTTGGGGCGAAGTTATTTTAATTACAGGTTCCTCTGACTGCTTTATTCGGGTCGATTTTTTTCCTTAGATAAAATTATTTGGTTTATCGTCTGATTTTATTGTCTTGCATTTATTTTATAAGCGATTACTCTTTGTATTTTTGGGAGGGGGTGATTTCGGTTGATATATTTTCATTATGGACGTTTACAGATTGTTGAGCGACGAGTTAACTTACGAATTACTTAGTAGAGGGTCAGACTTAGGAGACGGCACGGTATAAAATAAACGTAATTTATTACGGGAAATTTTGAGAAGCGAACACATGGGTACTCATAATGTTGTTACTATACAATTTAACCCGATTACTGAATTAGATATTTGTGCGGCTAAATTAGAGGAAAGTTTAGGTGCGTTACAGGACTTTGATTTTTCCAATAAAGTGAACGAATACAAACGATTAAATTCCAGATTGCTTCACGTTCAACGTCGTTTAGGGAACGTAATAACTTCTAATACGGTTCAACAAGATAGGAAGATTTCTTTAACCGACATGTGCAAGGAATTACTTACGAATTTAAAAGACTTGTATTCAGGGATAGTATCTCCGGTTGTCAACCCTGGGCCTTCGTCTTCCCTTCTTGACTTGCCGCTTAATTAACCCTTAGTTAATAACGATCAACTGAATTCCAGCCTTGTCAACAATTCGCTAATTTCGGGAAACAGTCGACAGCACGATTTGAATCGCAGCGGAAATTTAATTGATATAGGACAAGTTTTGATACCTAATGTTACTAGTGCGTCACACTCACTTCAAGTTGAGTTCCCGTCCTCATTAGTCAATAATTCTGTTAGTAACCTGACCGAAAAATTTAAGAACGTGAATCTGAACCGTTACGTAAACTCGCAACCTGTAGAAGTTAACCAGACAGTCTCGGAATCCAAATAATCCAGATGCGCCGCGTACATTTCCCACCTGACTTCTCAACGGTAAACCAAGGGGCTCATTCAACTTTTCATGATACAGGGGTTGTAAATTCGAAATTTATAGACATAAGTAGGTGGAACCTACGTTTTAATGGTACCTCAAGTGTCACCGATTTTCTGGAAAGTCTAGAGGAAATGCGAATTTCGCGAAATGTCACTAAAGATCAAATGTTGAACTCTATTTCTGAACTTTTAATAGGAGATGCGTCGGTGTGGTATCGCTTTGCTAGGGACAACATTTCTACATACGACCAATTTTGTGAAATTTTTCGTTCAACGTTTTTGCCTAGGAATTACGAAGAGAGGATACGTGCGATGATGAGACATTGAACTCAGGGTAGTACAGAGTCGGTAGTAATTTATATTGCACACATGGAAGGGTTGTATGATAAACTCTCTCAAAAACCCTCGGAGTCGGAGCGTGTTGGTGTGATCAGAAGTAAGATGTTGCCACATTTGCAGCTAGTCTTAGCCGGTAAGGGTATCAATACGTTAGATGAACTTATTTCAGTAGGTCGTGAGTTAGAGTAAGCAAATCTTAGTGTGCAAGAATACCAGCCACCACCCATGAGTCCTGAAAACTCAGTGGAGCCAGGTTTAGAGTTCCACCGGCCAAATAGTAGTTCTCGTTTAGCTTATATAGAACAGGGGGACATGAACGTTGTACCTCCCATCGCAAATATTACACCTATTGATAGTGATCGTACATTAAATCCTAATGGGGTTGCTGGACCTATCAACGTTTAATAACTAAACTAATTTGCTAAGGCTGTGTCAACGTTAGTTAACCATTCGTTATAACCAGTGATAGTTGGAGGGAACGACCGATATTCGCATTAAGTCAACCAGCCGCTGTCACAACATCTGATTTAACTCTTGGCCGTTGAATTCAACGCAGGTCGTGGCAAACCCTTAATATATCGATGTCTCGACATCGATAGATTAACGGCAACTGTCGACAATGAATGCTTCCTCGTATACAGGTTTCGCAACTTCCTGAACTAAAGATATAACACTAGATAGACACTATGCACAATACACAATTCACTTCTGACTCCTGCCCAGACAGGACTTGTTCGTTCACTCTTCTTTGGCTTCAGCCGAATGGTCAAACCGACGCAATTGCGAGGGTCGTAAGCTATGGGGTCAACACAAATACCAGACTAATACTAGAATGCAATAAAGAAGACAGAGATAATAAATAGATATATATTAAGCGATCTTCATAGTACATATAGAGCCTCACCTAGCAAGGTCTACCACCATAGCCACGATACCCCCACAAGGGGTCAGCGACCGCGACGGCCGCGCTTAAAGACGAGTGATCGATTGCCGAAAGAGAATTATTACATGGACGTGACTGGCAATTTAGTGAGTGGGGTTTATAGACTGTTAGAATTATATACTAGAAATTTAAGGTAATATTCTCAAAAAGGGGTATATGCCGTTAGACGCTTGTGGATAATTCGTAAAAGGGGAAACTCTTCGAATGCTATCTCACGAGACGGTCACCTGGTAATAATGGGGAAGTGCCACGGTACCCGTGCGTACCGCACTGAGGCATATCCTGGCTTGATTTAACAAAAAATACCGGATTTCTATTTTGCGAGATCATTGGGAGGTCTCCCACTATATATATGAAAAAGACCCGAGACCACTTCACGTCGCCACGTGGCACCGCAAAATTCTGCAATTTCACTTTTTAAGTCAGTTCCTAAAATTTCAAAATGTGCTGTCAGACACGATCCCGGTAGAGACGATGACCAATGGGTAGGCGAGGCCAGCTCAACCATCCTTGGAAGCCGTAGGTCACGGACTCACTAGGAATTCCAGAACGCGAGGGTAGAGTGAACCTATGCTTCCGTAGATCAGTGCGACCACGAAGGTGGATCAGTCTATGATAGATCTGATCAAGAGCTACCGATCTACGGTAGATTCACTCTCGCGCCGATGTGGAGTATTCCTGTGATCTGTTAGACCGGCTTATGGCAATGATCATCTGCGCTATGATCATTGTTGTCGCGCAGTCCGTCCTTCGAGGAATCGGTACTGGCTGAGGACAATGCATGTCCTTGGTCGTCTCTACATGCTGCATCGTGCCTGGATGCGTTCGTTCAAACATGAGATAATGGCCGAAAAAGATAAAGGGAATTGTGAAAAGTGTACTGAAAATCGTCTTATAAATTTTATAAAAAATCCTGATATGCACGGAATCATGCATATCAGGTAAAAAGAAGGAATTTTGGTGTTTAGGAACTGAAGTGAAATTCGAGATAATTTTGATAAAAAAATGGTGTACATGGAACAGATGTTCCATATACACCATTCAAGCCTTAGCTTGTGTGCTTATGTCTAATTGGGATCTTTTGCTTAAATCTACTTATACTGCTTCTCCTGGGTACGTTAACAGACCATCACAAGCGCGTGCATAAGTTGGAACTGTTAGTAAAAATTTTCGTTGTTATAAGTGTGGTCAACAGGGACATTTAAGGGTTAATTGTCCGCAATCGACTACTAAACGTTGTTTTCGGTGTAATAGACCGGGTGTGACAGTTAGAACGTGTCCTACTTGTTCGGGAAACGGGCTTCCGAGGCAATAAGCGACCGTAAAGTGTGCTCGGGAGCTACCAACGCGGTCAGACCTAATATTAATAACGATGATAGATTAATTTTAGACGAAATCAAACCCATATTGTCATATATTTTTGCTAGTTGTGAGGTGGATAACCGTCCTTATTTGTGTGTCGAAATTTTAGGTATACGTTTTAAAGCTTTATTGGACTCAGGCGTGAATCATACAGTATTCGGAAGCCAAGGTTGGGTATACTTCGGGAAATAGGATTGAAACTGTTACCTTCCAGGGTGAAGACTTGCGCTGTAGCCAACGATAGTACTTGTGGTGTCCTTGGTGCGATTAATGTACCATTTTCGTTAGAAGGCACAGTCAAAACATTATCTACTTTGGTAATTCCAGATGTACCTCATAGTTTGATATTAGGTATGGATTTTTGGATTACGATGGGCATAGTGCCAGATTTTAAAAATAAGTTGTGGTCATTTAATTCAGGTCCTTCAGACACTGTGGCTTTGAACTTTATCGCTTCTCATGATACCCTGTCTCGTGAAGAGTCAGAACGGCTTACTAGTTTAACTACGTCTTATTTTGATTCAATAGGAACTAATGCGCATAACCTATTAGGTGTTACTTTCGATAAGCAACTGCAATGGACTCACCACATCGAAAATTTATGTATAAAGTTAAGAACATGTTGTTATGCCCTTAAATTTATGTCTAAACACTGTAGCGAAGAAATACTTAAAACATTGTATTATGCCAATTTCCATTCCCATCTTAGATATGGAATTGTAAACTGGGGTAATAGTAGCAACGTGGCTAGGGTATTTATATTACAAAAATACGCAATTCGTATTTTGTCAAATCTGAATTATAGAGATACTTGTAATGCTTTTGTAAACTTGAAAATATTGACTGTTGCTGGTCTTTACTTATTAGAAGTATGTTCATATGTTCATAAACATAAAGAGATTTTTATAAATAATCAAGTTAGGCACTTGCATGACACTAGATCCAGAAATCTTGTACTGCCTGATTCTCATAGAACAACTATGTACCAGAAAAGTTTTCTTTACCAAGGTTGCAAATTATACAATTCACTAGACGAAGATATTCGAGCTTCTGGTAGTATACATATTTTTAAACGAAAAAAGAAAAAATTGTTGCTAGGCAAAAATTGCTACACTCTTGATGAATTTTTTTAATAGTTTGTTCTCTGCATTTCTTACATTTTATAAGACATAATATATGTAGTTTTTCTGTAATATATATTCTTTTATATGTGACGGGTACAAATTAATCTGTACATTTTTATATATATATATATATATATATTATTTTGTAGTATGTATTTGTTATAATGTTTAATATGTTACTTTGCAGTGTTTTTTGCAATGTTTATTTGTACTGCTTTTTTTTTTAAATATTTGTGACGTTTTCTTCATTGACTTTTTGTATACTTTTGTATATATATCTTTGCACAGTGGAGAAATAAATATTATTATTATTATTAGATATTATTATTATTATTATTATTAAGTTAGGAAAAACCTCAGTAATCGAACATAAAATAGTTTTATTAAACCCGGAACCTATTAAGTTGAGACCTTATCGCGTTTCTCCGGCAATCCAGAGTCTTATCGACAAAGAAATTAAATACATGTTAGATAATGATATTATCGAACCGTCAGGTTCAGTTTTTTCTTTTCCCGTCGTTATGGTTCCTAAGAAGGAGAAAGGTAATTATCGGCAGCTGAATAAGGTCACGAAAAGGGATTCATACCCCCTGCCTTATATTGCTACCATATTGGACAAATTACGCAATGCTCGTTACTTAAGTTCGGTCGACGTTAGGTCTGCCTTTTTTCAAGTGGGATTATCCAAAGAATCTCGGGAGTATACGGCTTTTACGGTACCAGGAAGAGGCCTGTACCATTTTAAACGTATGCCTTTTGGTCTGACTAATAGTCCTGCCACATTTCAGCGTCTAATAGATAGAGTATTGGGTCCGGAACTCGAACCATTTGTTTTCGCTTATCTAGACGACGTGATCATTGTGACAGATACTTTTGAGCAACACCTTAAGGTACTCGCGGAAGTACTTAGTAGACTGAGTGGTGCTGGTTTGACTCTTTCAAAAGAGAAATGTAAGTTTTGTCGCTCCGAATTAATATATTTAGGCTACGTCGTAGATAAGTGGGGACTACATGTTGACCCGGAAAAAGGTCGCGCCATTTTAGAAATTCCGCGGCTTAAGAATATCACTGAAGTGCGTCGTCTGATTGGCACTGCGTCATGGTATCGGCGGTTCATACCACACTTTTCTACTTTGATAGCGCCAATGACCTCTTTGTTACAGAAGAAACGTCCTTTTGATTGGTCAGAAGATTGCGAACGATCTTTTCTGGGTATAAGAGACTGTTTGGTGTCTGCGCCCATCCTTAGCTGTCCTGATTTCTCGCTGCCTTTCGTTGTGCAGACGGACGCTAGTGCATACGGTATTGGGGCCGCGCTCACATAATCTTTTCCATCAGGGGGAGAGCGTGTAATCGCTTATATTAGTAGGTCGCTATCGCGAGCCGAAAGGAATTATAGTGCCGTGGAACGAGAGTTACTCGCTATCGTGTGGAGTCTGGAGCATCTGAGAGCTTATTTAGAGGCTTATAAGTTTTCCGTAGTCACCGACCATCATAGTTTGACTTGGTTACACAATTTGGCACAGCCGATAGGACGTTTGGCGAGGTGGATACTCCGCCTCCAACAATTTGATTTTACTATTGTACATCGGAAAGGTAGTGAAAACGTGGTACCTGATATGCTGTCTCGTGCGGTTGCTCAAATTGATTCGTTAGCTGTCGGTACTCAGAATGAAGCCGTGGATAAGTGGTATTCGAAACAAATGGCATCGGTTTTACAGTCTCCATTGCGCTATCCGTTATGGCGTGTAGAAAACGGACAACTTTTAAAATATGTCGCTAATCCACACCCACAGTTTTTTAGCCAATCTTATGACTGGAAGAGAGTAGTTCCGAAACATGAACGAGTTGTAATTGCGGAAAATCATGATATTCAGACTGCAGGTCATCCCGGTATCTATAAAACTTTTCATCGTGTTGCAGATAAGTACTATTGGCCAAAGTTAAAGTCAGATGTAGCTAAGTATGTACGGACTTGCAGAATTTGTCAGGCACACAAGCCGGAGCAGAAAGCTCGAGTTCGACCAGATGTCACGCGTCCATGGGAATTGATTTCGGTTGATGTGGTTGGCCCTTTACCAAAATCAACAAACGGTCATATGTTTATCTTGAGTGTACAAGATTATTTTAGCAAATTTTGTGTCTTTTTACCAATGCGTTCGGCAAATGCTACAATTATCTGTAAATTATTGGAAGAGCATGTCATTCTTTTATTCGGTGCTCCACACACGTTACTTGCGGACAACGGTAGGCAGTTCGTTAGCAAAGAATTTAAGAATTTAGGGGAACGCTATGAAATAAAAATTGTTAATGTAGCCAACTACTACCCCCAAGCTAATGCTTGTGAGAGACAACACAGAACTTTAAAGACGATGTTATCGTCTTACGTAAGACATTGGGACACTTGTTTACAGAAGGTTGCATGCGCGATCCGTACTGGGAAAAGCGAAGCCGGGTTTAACGCCTTACTTTATAAATTTTGGCCGGGGAATGTTGCTGAATGGTAAAGATCACATCCCACTTGTTTCAGATCAGACAGAAGAACCAGTTTTATCACCTCAAGCTAAGTCGTTAGAATTTTTCAAGTTATTTGCGGAAGTACGCAAGCGCCTGTCAATAGCTTCAGAGCCGTAAGGTTTATAATTTGCGTAAGGCGCGATGTTAAATATAAAATCGGCCAACAAGTTTGGCGTCGTAACTACGTAAATTCTAAAGGAGCGGACTATTTCACTACAAAATTTGCACCCAAGTTTATAGGACCTTTTGTGGTAAGCCGTATATTGAGTCCGTGGACATACTGGTGTTACATCTCTGCCGTGACAAAGTTTTGATTAGTTTAGGCATCCGGTAGTTTCTGGAATGATTTTTGGTTAGTAACATGTTGGTTAGTTCTATACAGGGTGATTCATTGGTAAGTGTACATACTTTACCTGCATATGTAGGTTAGTTGGGCGATTGCATATCACCTATGGTTAGTGGGTCAATAATCCTTAATTACCAAGATACGGGGTGTTTTATTGATTTTGCCTATTTTTGTCTTGGACCATAACTTTAGAACCACTAGGTATAATAAAGTAAAATTTGGTATATATGTTTTACTTAATCAGCCATATCGATTTCTCAATTTAGCAGAATCAAAATACAGGGCCGAACAGAAATAAATAGCCGAATTGTTAAATCTCAAAAACAACACCCTGTATCGAAAGTTTTAAAAATTTGTTTTGAGATTCGGAAAGAGCATAGAAAAATAAGGCAAATAAGGTACATTTTCAAATTGCGCGTCTCTTTTTTCTATTTATTTTCTTTGATAAAAGGAAATTTTACAATACTAAGAACCGGCTATCTCATACAAAATAGCGTTTTTTCTCTATAATTGACTACGAATTAATAAAAACTTTCATATTCAATAAGAAACCATTCATATAACGTAAGTTCTGAGAAGTATTCAACCATTCAAAAAAACCAACAGATTTACACATTATTTTAAAAATTTTAAATTCTGATATTCTGAGGTAGGCTTTGAATACAACAATTAAAATTTCAAACAAACAAGTGCGTTTTTGACAGATAGTTTCTAAAAGGTTTGTTTAAATGTTCCTCACCTAAATAATAAACTTTACTTAATAAAATTTTGAGGCATTTTACTTTAAAGTTTATTATTATTTAGGTAATTGGTAATTCTTTAAAATTAATAATATATGAGGCTGTTGCAAAGCTACAAAGTATTGGGCTAAAAGTGTGTGCTCTTACAACAGATATGGGGTCAAATAATATACAGGCGTGGAAATTACTTGACGTTTCCCCAGGACGTCCATTCTTTAATATTGGTAATGCTCAAATTACTTATATTTTTGATCCTCCGCACATAATAAAAGCGATAAGAAATATGCTAATAAAATATAATTTTTTTATTGATAATCAACGAATTAGCTGGGAGTATATTAGAAAATTTTATGAACACGATAAGAAATATTCACTAAGGGCTGCTCCTAAACTAACAGATGCCCATATACAGCCTTCAGGATTCGAAAAAATGAAGGTGAAACTGGCCGTACAGGTGTTTAGTGCGACAGTCTCAGCCAGTATGAATTTGTACATCAGATTCGGTTACCTTCCTGCAGAAGCCATCAAAACTTTAGAGTTTGTGGACAGGATGGATAAACTGCTCGATCTCTTGAACTCGTCTGAAACTTGTGCTTCTAAAAAGTTTAATTGTGCTTTTAAGGGACTAGATTTTCAAAAAGAATTTTTGTTTGAATGTCTAGATTTTATTGAAAGGCTTGAAATCAAGGACAAGAATGGGATTAATGTCAAAAATAAATTAAAATGCTAGAAATGTCTTCAAATTACTATCAATAGTTTATTTTCTTTGTGGGATTGGCTGAAAAGTTGTAACTATGAATACATTTTAACAAGAAGGTTAAATCAAGATGCACTAGAGAATCATTTCGGAAGTATTAGACAACAAAATGGAAACTGTATCAATCCAACACCCATGCAGTTTCAAAGAACAACAAGAAAAATTCGGTGTTTAAATTTATTTCACTCAGGAACGGAAAATCGTGAGGCTGATTTTGACAGTGTTTTACTGAAACTACTGAAACATAACGGATATAGTAGACAAAGAATTTGTTTGTAAGTTTATAATAATACTTGTTTATTATACAGGGTGTATTCTAAAATCACCGAAAAACGGAAACTGGAGATTCTGTGATCCAAAATAAGACGAAAGTTATAAATGTATTTCCGAAAATGCTTCCTAACCGAGCTACAGGGTTTTGCTTGCATTTAACAAGACCCAGAGGGCATTTTGAACAGTATCTAAATTAATAATACCTTTTTCAATGTATTTAAAATACTTTTATTATGTAATAGTTAACTGCGTTATTTTGATAAATTTTATTTAAATAAAAAACAAATTTTAATTTTTATTAAAATGTGTGGTCGTACTTTAATTCAAATTATCTCAAAAACGGAGTACCTAATCGAAAAAATACAAAGTATGATTTCATTTGCAAAATAGAACAGTGAATCTAAAAATAAACATTTCAAAAAAAATGCAGTGGCGTACGTTTTTTGTGATTTGAGGGAGTAACTTAAACGATGTTACGCCACTGGATTGAGCCAGTCGACTCAAACTCACCTCATTAATTGTATTGAGTAAGACATTCGAGTGTACCAAATCTCAATATAATATCTTATGCAGTTTTTGAAAAAACTCCAAAAAACTACAAAAAATATTTTTTCCAAAACCCTATTATAAGTTAAAATTTCAGAGAATGTTTAAAAATCTTAATTTTTCGTTTGTAAGCTTGTATACCTAGTATTTGTTTATTATAAATAAAACTGTTATATATTTGGATTCCACTAGTTAATAAAACATGCTGCAATTTTTCCTCACTAGTTTCCTTACTCCCTCCACAAATATATTTTTCTAATTTTGCAATTGCAATAGTTACCTATATTATAGATATAAATGGTTTGAGCATCTAAAAAACTGTTTACCTACCGTCACGACTGTTTTTTTAAATTCGATAATTTTTAGTTTCTTATTTTACTCAAAAAAGAAATACCATAAATATAAAATTTTTCAAAGTATATATTTTTCTTAATACATCTCTGTCTTCTATACCGAAATGTCCGTATTTACGTCATCAGTTCATATTCGCTCAGATATGGGAAAGTGGTGGGAGTTATAGTGCTGGTTTGTATTTATGCTGTGGTGGGATTGTCTTGCTGGGAAAACTGATGGTGAAACCATTGAGACGTCTTCCCAAGTTCCCATCTCTAATGAAAATATGAAGGATTTTTTGAAACAAATCAACATTAATTTACAATCTATCGCTAAGAAACAGGATGAAATGGTTACCTCTGTACAATTTTGCTCTAATAACGTCTCTGACTTTGAGCTGCCAATGTCCAAATTACACGATGCTTTAAAAACAATAGATATATTAAAAATTGAAAATGGTCAACTAAAAAAAGGTGTAATTAATTTAAATGCCAAAATAAATGATTTAGATCAATATTCGAGAATGTCTAATTTGCAGATACATGGTGTACCAAAAAAAAATGATGAAAATGTTATAACAATTGCTCAAAAAGTATTTAATTACTTAGGTGTAAAAATCGAGTCTCAAAATATTGCAACTGCTCACCGTGTTCCTACAAATATTGTCAATACCAACAAAATCAATCATAAAAACATAATAATAAAATTATCACCTAAGAAACTCAAAGACGATGTAATGGCTGCTGCAAAGTCGAAGCGTTTATCATCTGATAAATCCCTCCGTAATAAAAGGATTTCAAATTCCAGACATCTCCAACAATTTATTTATTAATGAACATTTAACGAGGGAAAACAAGTTTTTATACAAAAAAGCTCGGGATTTCGCTAAAGAAAAACATTTCAAATTTGTGTCGACCAGGAATTGCAACATATTACTACGACAAACTGAAAGTTCCAGAGTTATACATATTCGTAGCCTTGATCAATTAGAAAAACTGTAAGTTGTCTGTTACATTGCAATAATTTAATCTTTCTTATAAATTGTGTTTAATTTTCTTATGAACTTGTCGATGATTGCAATTTTCTAAGAACTTGGGTATTGCGGATATAATAAAATAAAATGAAGGTGTTAATCCCTGCATCCTAATTCATTCTTTATGAGGCCAGGTAAAGGAGGCGTAGACCTCAGCTCGATATAAATTAAGTCAGATGCGCTCATGGCCATTATTAGTGCCCAGATCGTCTTGTGAAGTGTGTTTACAAAATGGCGTGCAAAAATTGTTGCCTGAGAGATAGAAAAGAAATACAAACCAAGCAATTTATACCATTAGACGACGACGTCGATCAGCCAAAATATTTGAAGACCCTGGTTGCAGTCAGAAATCGCATTAATGCCCAATGTAAGGATAGCAAAATGAAAGAGAAGCAAGTAGAGTACAGGAACCTGAGCGTAGCTGTGGTCATAGAACTGAAATTTCACAGGGAACAAACATGTAGGACGAAACAGAATGGCAGGCCCGTAATGGGGTTCCAAAGGACGGCATCAGTGAATTAATTCGACAAGGCTTGCAACATCGTTTGTGGCATAGAACAGTGGGCAGACCGATATTTAAAGAAACATATGTAGGAATAGAAAATATTAGAGGCCTACGGTCGAAAACCAATGAATTTAAATTAAACTTAATAGAGAACAATTCAGATATTATTTTTATTACTGAAAGCTGGTTAAATAATAGTGTGCACAGTAATGAACTATTTAAGGTTGGGATTTTGTAGAGTGAGAGAGAAATATACTATTTATTTTGGTTTATTATGATTAATGAAAAAAACAAATATGGTGTGATATTTATAAGAGTTTTAGGTTTTTAGTATTGTCCTAAAGATTTTAATAATACCAATTTCTAAATATAAATTTTTATTATAATGAAGTGGTGTGCTCTCTTCCAAAATGGCGTGCAAAAATTGTTGCCTGAGTGATAGAAAAGAAATACAAACCAAGCAATTTATACCATTAGACGACGACGTCGATCTGCCAAAATATTTGAACACCCTGGTTGCAGCCAGAAATCGCATTCATGCCCAATGTAAGGATAGCAAAATGAAAGAGAAGCAAGTAGAGTACAGAAACCTGAGCGTAGCTGTGGTCATAGAACTGAAATTTCACAGGGAACAAACATGTAGGACGAAACAGAATGGCAGGCCCGTAATGGGGTTCCAAAGGACGGCATCAGTGAATTAATTCGACAAGGCTTGCAACATCGTTTGTGGCATAGAACAGTGGGCAGACCTATATTTAAACAAACATATGTAGGAATAGAAAATGTTAGAGGCCTACGGTCGAAAACCAACGAATTTAAATTAAACTTAATAGAGAACAATTCAGATATTATTTTTATTACTGAAAGCTGGTTAAATAATAGTGTGCACAGTAATGAACTATTTAAGGTTGGGATTTTGTAGAGTGAGAGAGAAATATACGTATTTATTTTGGTTTATTATGATTAATGAAAAAAAAAACAAATATGGTGTGATATTTATAAGAGTTTTAGGTTTTTAGTATTGTCCTAAAGATTTTAATAATACCAATTTCTAAATATAAATTTTTATTATAATGAAGTGGTGTGCTCTCTTCCAAAATGGCGTGCAAAAATTGTTGCCTGAGTGATAGAAAATAAATACAAACCAAGCAATTTATACCATTAGACGACGACGTCGATCTGCAAAAATATTTGAACACCCTGGTTGCAGCCAGAAATCGCATTCATGCCCAATGTAAGGATAGCAAAATGAAAGAGAAGCAAGTAGAGTACAGAAACCTGAGCGTAGCTGTGGTCATAGAACTGAAATTTCACAGGGAACAAACATGTAGGACGAAACAGAATGGCAGGCCCGTAATGGGGTTCCAAAGGACGGCATCAGTGAATTCATTCGACAAGGCTTGCAACATCGTTTGTGGCATAGAACAGTGGGCAGACCTATATTTAAACAAACATATGTAGGAATAGAAAATGTTAGAGGCCTACGGTCGAAAACCAATGAATTTAAATTAAACTTAATAGAGAACGATTCAGATATTATTTTTATTACTGAAAGCTGGTTAAATAATAGTGTGCACAGTAATGAACTATTTAAGGTTGGGATTTTGTAGAGTGAGAGAGAAATATACGTATTTATTTTGGTTTATTATGATTAATGAAAAAAAACAAATATGGTGTGATATTTATAAGAGTTTTAGGTTTTTAGTATTGTCCTAAAGATTTTAATAATACCAATTTCTAAATATAAATTTTTATTATAATGAAGTGGTGTGCTCTCAAAGTGAAGATAGTGTGGGATCTAGAAATAAAAGTGTCTGTCTTCGCTTTGAGAGCACACCACTTCATTATAATAAAAATTTATATTTAGAAATTGGTATTATTAAAATCTTTAGGACAATACTAAAAACCTAAAACTATTACAAATATCACACCATATTTGTATTTTTCATTAATCATAATAAACCAAAATAAATACGTATATTTCTCTCTCACTCTACAAAATCCCAACCTTAATAACGATAAGTATTCTGTAAACCGCCGTGACGACTGCTAGTGTCATATATCTGACGGAGGTGGAGTTATTATTGCCACGCGCAACTACTTTCAAACTAAACTGCGTATGGAGTGGACTTCGGATGCTGAAGATTTATGGGTCACCCTGTACTGTCAACTGTCAACGAGCAAAAAAATTCACTTGTGTTGTGCTTATTTACCTCCAAATGATGAATACGTAAAAATTTGTTTTTTCAATAATCTAGTTAAGTTATACCAAGATATATCATCTGACACTGTTTTAATATGTGGAGACTCTAATTTGCCTAATATTAGTTGAATATTAAATAATAATAATTATATTATTATATTCCAATGAATATTGATCTTGGTTCTAGTGAATTAATTGGCGCCTTTTCATTTTGTAGTTTAATGCAATTTAATGACGTAGAAAATTGCAATCATCGAATTTTAGATCTCATTCTGTGTAATAATTTTATAAAAAATGTAAAATATTGTAACTCTCCCCTAGTAAATGAGGATGTGCATCATAAACCATTATATTTTATAACTAAACTAAATTTCTTAGAAATTAATAGCTTAGAATATTCATTTAACTTTAAAAAATCAAATTAGACAATTATAAATAATGAGATAAATAGTAAATAGTAGATTAGTATTTTTGAGACTTCTAATAATATCGATGATTCCGTTAATTTATTTTATAGCATTTTGCTAGAGATAATTTGTAATAATACACCTAAATTTAGGAAAATGAATAGCTTTCCAGTCTACTTTTCTGGGGAGACTATAAATATTATTAAGCTTAAGAATAAATACCACAAAAAATAAGAAAATTTTTAATAATGATAATGATTATAATATTTTCAGTAATTACAGACGTAGATCTAAGCAGCTTCAACTATTAGACTTTAACAAATATATTTCAGTTGAATCTGACATCGCGGTTAACGTAAAAAAATTTTGGAATTGAGTTTCTTTAAATAAACAACAGTCCAGTTTCCCAAGTCCCATGATATATAACAATATAACTTCAAGCACCGGTAAGGAAATTGCCGAATTATTCTCTAGGTTTTTTCAGAATGCTTTTGAACAATATCAACAAACATTTAATTGCCATATATCAACTTCCCCCTCTGAGGCATGCATTTCAAAAATATCTTTTTCTGAGGAACAAGTTTTGACTAAACTAAAAGCTATAGATGAAAAAAAAGGAGCAGGTTCCGACGGTCTTTCCTCGTATTTTATCAAGAAATGCGCTGATAATTTATTTGTTTTTCATGGTTATTCAATGAATCAGTCAAGTCATGTGTTTTTCCAGAAGTGTGGAAAGAAGCCCATGTTGTTCCAATTTATAAAAGTGGTGATAGGAAGTTAGCCCAGGGTCGATCCAGTCAAACCATGAACAAATTAGAGACAAGCTGATATTTGGTATATAAGTTTATATTGGGGTCCTTAAAATACCACCAAACCCCACCGGTTATCCGCCGTGCCTGTCACCCCTAAACAACCCCCGAAATGGGTGAAAATTGGACTTTTTCTAGTTATTTGGCAATATCTTAAAAACAAAGCTATATACGAAAAAATATGAAGATAGAAAAATTAAAGGGCATAAAATTTCCTATAAAATTGCGTTTAGCAGATATATTTTGCTTTACCAGTGGCGGAGTTATGATATTTTTAATAATTGGGTATTTTGTAAAAATATTCTCTAGCCTTTACTTATTGGATTTTGCCATTAAATATACATAACAATGTATATGGATATTTTGGTAAATACATTTAATACATTCTTACATCAATAAAATAGAAATAAAAAACATACCAGTGGAGTACTATATTCTAATTTCATACATTATTTTGTATTAGCTAATAGAACTTTAACATTTTACATGCCTATTAAATGTAACAAAATAATTATTTTAAATATCCGTGGAATTTCTGTTACGAATTGAGAGGAATTATTTTTGTATTAATAACATTAAGGACATATACCGCATGTCAAAGCAGCTGAGTAGTTTTCCGAGTCGCCATTCGCCCCTGTATGTATGCTCTCTTCGTATATTCTCGATACGGCTCCATTACGCTAAACAAAATTTGTATATGCTACGCCCAGGAAGAAGTTCAAAACCAAATAAAATTACTAATACGTCAAAGTTGCAGCATAAGTTGGGACCTTTAATAAATGTTAAATAAATAAATAAATAAAGTGTAAGAATAGTATTTTGTACTAAACTTCGCCCATCAATAAAGACGTTTATTATTATTATTATTATTGCCATGCACGCCATTTCCGGATGTGATACTACATCTGACCTGTTTACCAGGGGAAAAATTAATTTGGTCAATACTGTCATGAATCAATATATGCATCACCTAAATAAGAAAATAAAACACCGGTTGGCATATTCCATGTTAAAGAAATACCTAAATATAACTTAAACCAATTAATTAAATTCATTTTCAAAATTATATACATATTTATTAATTCTTCTTAAACTTTATTTAGCCTAGATATAAAAATGTAAACACTATTGCTATTGACCTAGTACCAGAACTGCAAGTGTTGCATTTCATAACACAGTCAAACGCGGACCATAGGATTCACCTATATGGAAAATGCTGACTAGGTATTTAGGAATGATATAAATAAACAACAAATCAGTGATACGGGAAGTTCAGCCGAATCATTTGAACACGCCACATCTCGCCCTCCAAGATGCTATGTATTTGGTAAGGCCCTTATTGTAATGTATAATCTTTGACTGTGGTTGTTTTATCTGTTTTAATAAATTATGTTTATTGATAGCTCCGATTCTCATTTATGGGTGTCACTCTATAACCTCTCGTAGCCAAGTAACCCCTGTAGTCAGGCTGTCCAAAGGGCAGGTCGTGACATATGGTGGAGGTGCCAGCTTCAATCCTGGTAACAAAAAAGAAGAATTAGTTAGCTTTTGAAAGGTGAGGGTACACATATATGTATGTTTTAAAAATCAAAATGTTTTTCCTCTCATTTTAGTCAGTCTCAGGCTGGCGGGGAAAGAGTGTTTTGGAAGGATTTTTGCACTTGCCAGTTATATTTTCCTTCATTTTAGTCAGTTTTGGGCTGGCAGGAAAATATGCTGATAGGGGTAAAAATTCGTTTTTAAAAGATATAATAAACTTCATTGGTTATTAGCTTGGTCTTTTTCCTCTTCCTCTCATTTTTAGTCAGTCATTGGCTGGCGGGGAAGAAGAAACTGCCAAAGAAATAAACTGATCTCTTGGGCATTTTTTCCTCATTTTAGTCAGTCTCAGGCTGGCGGGAGAAATGTTCTGGGAAAGTTTAGCTTAAAAACTAAAACCCTGAAGTAAATTGTGCCTCACAGACTGTCGATACGTTTTTCCCTCAATGCCGAGAGTAAAAGCTAATAAAGCGCGGCGGCAGAACCGACGAAATAATAGGCAACCTGCCCTGGCTATTAAAACGTCTCGTAGTGAGGTAGGTGCAATAGAGCGACCAATCACACCAGACATTCCAGACTGGGTTAGGGATACTGGGTTTAAGGCTAAGTTAGAAGCCAAACTGAGACGGTTGTTCGGTGATGACCATGAATGAGTAAGCGGTGCTGAATCGACAAGGGTGTATGAGGTATAATAGGTACATAGGTATATACATATACATTATAATATAGTTTTTTTATGGGTTTATGGTATGTCATATTTAGACAATATGAATGTAAGTTTGTTTTCTTCACAAGTATTTTAATATAGTATGAGTAAAGATAATAAAGTAAGTGCCATAAATACACGCTCAAAGACTAAGTTACATCTTGTCGTTGACAATAACAAATTCGAACCACCTCACCGGAGTACGGACATATTCGACGACCCGTTCAGACGAAAGCCGACAGTGTCACGGTCCCCTGTCAACTCACCTATTGTGACAGCAATTGAAGAAGACGATACAACACCAGGAGTTGTTAGTGGAATCTCGCTGAGTTCGGAAGACTTGGACCAGGACTTGAACGAGAGAGAAAAATTGGAGGAAAGAAGAACTCAGCATATATTCGAGTTAGGACCCATTAGGAGAAGTCTGGACTTCACTGAAGACTCTACGAAAAACCAAGAACCTAGTACGAGCAAAACAGACACGGTGACAAACCAAACAATAGATATACCGACTATACAGCCAAGACACCTAACAAGACCAATTAACACGACCAACATGGCTAATACAACCTTAATTGACAGCATGACAATTGAAAAGACCCCCGCGACACCAAAATTTTTATGCCCTTCAACATTTAACCCCTGCACCGGAAACGCCTCTGCATTTGTTAAGCAATACGACAGGACTAGTGCAGCTAATGGATGGTCAAATGCATTGAAAATTTCATATTTTCAATCTTTTCTGGAAGGAGCAGCCTTCCTCTGGTTCGAAAAATATCAGGAAAATGCCAGGAATCACGCCAAAACATGGACAGATGTAAAAGAAGACTTCATTCAGGAATTTGGGACTAGCGATACTAAAATATCACTTGAGAAGAAGCTCTATAATAGAGAACAAGGGGCCGACGAAACCATTAGAGAGTACTATTTCGACCTCCTTAACTTATTTGGAGAATACGATCCATCCTTGGACTTGGATAACTTTAAAAAATACTTCGAGAATGGGTTAAGTAAGGATTTATATACGCATTACCGGCTAATCGTAGAAGATAGGACAGATTGGAAAGGTTTCAAGAAGATGATTGACCAGCTAGAAGATATTGCACTTCACACGCACAAAATGAAGAAGGAAAGCGGTTGTGAACAGCAAGCAACTTCTAACCAGAACAGGGGATTCAATAACGCATGGCAATCAAGAGATAATTGGTACCAACAGCAAAGCAATTTCCGTCCCCCAAAACCACACTATAACAACCAAAGGCAAGAGACCCACCAACGGCAAGGGAACTACCAACGGCAAGGGAACTACCAGACCCGGCCATGGAACGGACCCACTAGAAACAATTCGCAAAATTATGTGCCGAACACACGAAACCACGATGGACGCCCTAGATGTTACTATTGTAACAAGGTAGGCCATTTTGCTAACATGTGTAATAGTAGGCCTGCCGGCAACGGAAACCCAAATGCTGGAGGACGCCGTTCCTAGGCTCAAACGTCGTCCTATCAACAAGCGGAGCCCAACAATCCAACTTGCAACCAAAAATTTTAACTACCACGGTAACAGTCAACAATCTGAAGGTAACCGCCATACTGGACACAGGTTCGCAATTGAATATAATAACCAAAGACGTTATAAAATTCTTTTCCCCTATTAAAACTACAAAGAATTTGGTAGCTGCAGGTGGACTCAGAATTCCAATTCTGGGCACAGCTGTTTTCAATATACATATTGCCGACATCACCTCTACATGTACAGCGCTGGTCATTGCAACTCTACCACATCCTCTAATTTTGGGAATGGAATTTTTAACAAAATTAAAGGCAGTCATCAATCTAGGAGAAAAGTCTATTACATTATCACACAACAACAGGACAACAGCCATTCCAATATACAACAATTATTCTAGAGACACAAATCCTGAAACTTTTACAGGGTCGATAAGAGGGCACTACAAGCCTACAGGGTTCACTAAGAGACTAATTTATCAAGCCTACAAAGAGGAATGTATGCTAAATATCAAACATATTTTGCAAGAACGAATTGTGGTAAAGGACCCAAATAATAAAGTTAACAAAGAGTTAGAGGTAGAGAGGTTGCCACTACCTGAAAATAACTGTCAGAACATGAACACCTCATCCAGGCAGAATACCCCCAAGAATACAACAAATCTGGAAATTACCTATACAAGGGAGTCAAATAGAGGATCCTCCAAGAACAATACCGATGACTATGAGGTATATGAAAAACATAAGGGCACAGAAAATGATTTTACTCAATGTAAAATAGAAGTAAAATCCAGAGACATCTTCACATTACCTGAAGTATACTCACTAGCTCACTGCGTCGCAGCTGACTTAAATATGGGAAGAGGCATTTCAAAAGCCCTAGAAGAAAAGTTTAAAGGGGAAACAGAACTCCGACTACAAAATCTAAAAGCAGGAGGAATGGCAGTAATAGAGCGTAATGAAAAATACATATATTATTTAATAACAAAAACAAATTGGTGGGAAAAACCCTCTAGGGAATCTCTCTGGTTATCATTAGTAAAGATGAAAAACCACATTGTGGCCAATAAAATAAATAAGTTAGCGATCCCAAAACTTAAGTCCAAACAAAAGGAATTAAAGTGGAACAAAGTTGTCCAAATGATGGTGTATTTATTTAAGGACATACCAATTGACATAGTAGTGTGTGACTTGCCTACAACCGAACCAACCTTTACAACACCAATTATTATTCACGAGAGTGAACTAGGAAATCTACGTATCAAGAACAGAAAACCAGACTCAACTCTCACCAAATTAACTGCGGCACAGGACTACATAATTCAACCGAACCAGGAAGGCGGGATAGAATTAACGACGGAATGTGCTATGAACAATGACATTTTGGACTCTACAATATTTTTCAGGAACGAAAAATTTCTAGTCCCCCGGGGGTTAATAATTTCAGATGAACCCAAAATAAATGATGAAACAATCAGCCTCTGTGTGGAAAATAAAAGTATAAACCCCATCAAAATTTTAAAGAATTCTACTCTAGGATTCCTCGAGCAAGGCGAACTTAACGATACGTCAGGAAACACCGCTATAGTGTTGTATTTGGACGAAGAACAGGATGTCGTGACTAGGGAAGATCATAACCTTGACCATATAGAAGATGTGAAATTCAGGGAAAAGTTAGACGTATTACTCATGGAATTCTCACATGTTTTTTCTAAATCAATAAGACGAATGGGATTAACAGACCTAACGGAGCATAAAATTGACGTGGGAGATGCACGGCCTATTAAGAGTCGCCCATACAGAGTGTCACAAAAAGAACGTGATATAATAGATGGACAAATAAAAGAAATGTTGGAAAACAATGTCATTCGACCTTGTCACTCACCATGGGCAAGCCCAATAGTCTTGGTAAAAAAATGGCTTAACAAGATTCTGTGTGGATTATAGGAAGTTAAATAACGTCACGAGGAAATCTACATATCCAATACCGAACATTGACGATATTCTTACTTACCTAGGAGGATGTCAATATTATAGTTGTCTTGACATGTTCAGTGGTTACCACCAGGTTAAGATAGAGGAAAACTCTAAGCAATACACCGCTTTTGTCGCACAAGGACATGGGTCATATGAATTCAACGTACTAAGTTTTGGCTTATGTAATGCTCCTGCTACATTCCAAGAATTGGCAGACACCGTATTTCAGGGCATGAAATGGAAGGATGTGTTGATATATCTTGACGACATTATCGTTTTCTCCAAAACCGCTGAAGAACACCTGGAAAAATTAAGAAAAGTTTTTGTGCGTCTACAGGAAGCTGGACTTACACTGAAACCCAGTAAGTGTGTTTATGCTAAGCCAACGGTCAAAATACTAGGGCATGTCGTAAGTAAGGACGGTTTAGCTCCCGATTATGACAAACTAGTATGCATAAAGAAATTCCCAAGGCCAAAATCGGTTAAAGATATACAAAGTTTTGTGGGGCTATGTAATTATTATAGAAAGTTTATTCAGGATTTTGCAACAATTGCAAGACCTTTACATTTAGCCACTACAAAAGACAAAGGGTTTGTTTGGGGTAAGGAGCAAGAGGATGCATTCGAAATGTTAAAAGAAAAGTTGATTACAGCACCCGTGCTGCAACACTTTAACCCTAATAAAGAATGTGAGCTACGGGTGGATGCATCTATGGTAGGATTAGGGTCAATACTCCTCCAGGAAGGACCAGATGGACAAACACACCCCATCGCTTACGTAAGCAGAAGTCTTACGAAGGCAGAGAAGAACTATTCCATTACAGAACTCGAAGGGCTGGCAGCAATTTGGGCACTAGGATATCTAAGACATTTGATCTATGGGAGACCAGTAAAGATAGTTACCGACCATCACGCCCTATGCTGGATAAGGTCCCTAAAAGATCCAACAGGTAGGCTGGCACGATGGTCCCTAAGATTATCGGAGTATGACTACAAGATCGTCCATAAGAGTGGAATAGCTCATAGAGATGCTGATTGTCTTTCTAGGAATCCAGTCCTTGAACCGAGCGTAAAAACAGATAGCCTTGACATAGACGATATCCCAACATTTCTCTTGCTACCGTCTGATATAGAAGTCCATCAACAGTCGGACGATGACCTCAAGGGACTTGTAGACGCCATTAAAAATCCTGCAAACCCTACAATAAACATTGGAACAGCAAGACGTGCAAAGAATTTCAGATTAATAGACAATATTTTATACAAAATAAACCCATCAGCAGACGGTCTAGAAAATTTACTAGTTATTCCAAAAATATTAATAAATGAAATTCTATTCACCAACCACTCAGAACCCCTGTCCGGACATTTGGGCATTGCAAAGACATTGCATCGAATAAGAAGTCGGTACTATTGGAATGGACTTCAAAAGGACGTCGAAAAGTTTGTCAAGGGTTGTACAGACTGTCAGGCGAGAAAAGGCCAGCAAAATAGGAAACCCATTGGCCTACTGCAACCCATCCCAGTGGGAAACCCCTTTGAGAAAGTGGGAATAGATATTTTAGGGCCTTTTAGGAGAAGCAGGAATGGTAAAACCGTCATTGTCGTTGCAACAGACTACGCCACAAGGTGGGCAGAGACGGAAGCCTTACCTTCAGGGAAAGCAGGACCAGTTGCAAGATTCCTGCTAGAAAAAATCATCACCCGCCATGGCGCACCACGATATATGTTAAGTGACCGAGGACAGACTTTTCGTTCCGAATTAGTTCAGGAACTCCTAAAAGGAATGGGGACGGTAAATCAATACACCACGGCTTACCACCCGGCATGCAACGGACTAACAGAAAGACTAAACAAAACTCTTGCAGACATGTTAGCCATCTATACTAATACAAACCAGACTGACTGGGACGACTACTTACCACACGTGACTTTCGCTTACAATACTGCCAGACAAGACACAACCAAGTTCTCTCCTTTTATGTTGGTGTATGGTAGGGAACCTATTTTACCCACCGAAGCCAACCTAATGCAGCCCGGAAACTCGTTGGATGCATTCCAAATTAGGGAAAAAGCCTTAGCGGTGCGTAGCTTGGCAGTGGAGAACATAGTCGCGAGACAAAAAATAGACAAAGTGCGATATGACGAAAAACATCGCCATCTCGAATATAAGGAAGGCGATAAAGTGAAAGTTTTTACCCCTGTAAGAAAAGTAGGCAGAAGTGAGAAACTTCTACTACGATGGTTTGGGCCATACATTGTGACAAGGAAAATCGGTGAGGTGGACTACGAAATACAAAAAGGGATGTCAAAAAAGGATAAGAAGGACATAGTTCATGTCAGCCGGATTTTACCATACAACGACCCGTGGACACCTGAGGTGGTACCAAAAGAATAAAAGAAACATGGTAAAAGAAAGTATTTTACTCCGCTACCATATTTTTTTTTTTTTATATATATATATAGTTATTAAGTAGTCCTCTTTTAAGCATATAGGTATAGGGATTAAACAAATAATAATATGTAATTTGTTATATAGGTTCATTGTATGTTGCATTTGGGGAAGAATCGCTTCCCACAAATTGGAAATAACGGCAGGGGCATTTTGGCGCGATTTGCCAGCAACGATTAATTACGAAGCCACCATTCCATTGATATACGAATCAAAATGGTATGAACATGAAGAATGGGAGCAACGAAAATTTAAGGGAGGTTGCATCAGTCACAATCATGATAGACCTGAGTGCGAGATTTTAAAAAACTTGGATCTTTTGGAGCATGCATTTGAATCAGAGTTCAGCTCTTTAGAGCGGAGCTGGAGTACTAGCTATTTAAAAAATTACACAAGTTCGGTGGAATCATTCTTTAGGAATAAAAGGGCGTTAGATTTCTTAGGAGACGGACTTTCGTGGTGTTGCGGTGTAGCAACACAACACAAACTAGACAACCTGATCACAAACGAGGACAATTTACAAGAACAAATTTTTCACTTAAATGAAGGGTTATCAAAATCTATTACTAAAATTTCACAAGATTCTAAAAAATTTCAGGAATATGAAAAATTAATGACAATGACACTTAACACGACTGAAAATAGAATACATGACATTGAAAACTATACAAATAACTTAAAAAATCAAATATTAGCTCATGAGAACGAACAGGGAAATATAGTTCTTTCAGTTTTACATCGTCAATTTCAAAATCTCAAACATAATGTTAAAATTACTAGGGCGCTAAAAAGTCAGGGAATTTTAAATTCATGCAGACAACACCAAGTCCCAATAGCAATCCTCAACCCATCCATCCTTCTTCACGACCTAACAACTCTACAACTGGAACTAAACAAATTTGATCAGGAATTGACAATCAAAACTTCCCAAATATCTAAATACTACCAATTACCACTGTGCGACTGCACTTTTTCTAAAAATAAAATATTCATACATATTAGAATCCCAATTGCTCAACAATTCCAATCATGGGAATTGTACGAGCTTATCACTACCCCTTTTGCGTGGAACAATCAGACGTGCATCATTCAACACGAACCTATTTTACTCGCAGTTTCGAAAAATCCCAAAAATTTCAAAAGTCAAACTAGGCAAATATCAGGTACTGGCCTACGCCATTGCAAGCCATTCCACGACAAACTTTGTTACATCCCTCGTTTCTCTGCTGATTCAGTTCAGGGTCCGACATGTGCTAAGAAATTGTTTCACGGAGCGCCTGTGGAAGAACTCAACTACCACTGTCCTATGCACTGCCATAAATCTACATCTATGCTAATCTCAGAGATTGACGAAGAGATCTACGTCCTAACTCACCCTAAACCAATTACTAAAATCATTTGTGGTAATATAACAAGTCTTATTTCAGATACTGCTTATAGCTTCCCAGGGGCTATAAAAATTAAAGTACCCTGTGACTGTAAACTTCTAACGCAAGATGAAGAAATTATACCCAAGAGGTTTCCTTGTAAAGATTCATTACCCCAAGTAGCATCTATCACACACATTATTCCTGCAGCATGGTCAAACTTAAAATCATTTATCCTCAACCCTAAACTAGATAACCCCCCACAGTACTTAAATTGGAACGAATCCCTCAACAATAACTGGACACTTAACATACCACACTTAAATTTAACGACAACATCTGACAATATTCAAGAAATAGCTGACAATGTTAAAGAACATATAAAATACATATATTCAAATACTTACGGGTTCCACAGCGATACTATTTTTCTAGTGTGGAATTCAATACTCTCCATAGTCTTAGCATATCTCCTATTTAGAGGTAACCCATATTTAGCATTGCTACCTAACGTAGCCAATCGAGTGAGGGCAAACAGCAGCACTCCGATTCAACATGACATCCTTTTTGTCACTCTTTGCATTGCATTAATAACATTTATTCTTTACTTGGTAATTAGAATTTCTGTGATCTGGTGCAACCACCCCAAAAGCCCTAAAAAAGAAGCAGAGGTAAATCCAACAAATTTAATACTGGGCACAGAGATGAGCAACAGTAAGTTATACATGGTAGAAGTAAGTAGCGACTCCCTGAATATTCCCCCTGGACAAAGTATTGCTTGCACATTGCATAATAGAGAAGAAGAGGACAGAGAAAGCTTGACATAACTCTGGGTTTTCCCAAAATTTCACACATATTGGTGTACAGACACGTATAGTTAGATGCATTCTTGATATTTTATATTTATTTTTTTTCCCCACATACATGTAAGTATGGTGTAGAATCGTAAGAATAAGCTTACGTTTGATAATTTACCTTTCAGATCACACATCACAGCTGTGCTGTTCCCTAGGTGGCTCATACTAATGGTATTGATGATGGCCAACATCTACTATTACTTATGGATCACCCGGTGGACAATCACTGCAATGTGATGATTTCCTGAAAAAAGGTGAAGCAGTAATAAATTGTTATGCAGAAGGAAAAGCATAAGTAAATTGGGAATATTGTTAAGTAGCATAATAAAATGCACAAAATAACAGTAGGTATATTCTCATGAGGCATAATGATATGCACATAATAAAAATAAGAATGGCATAATAAAGTGCAAACAATTATAAAACTTGATACAAGTAATTTTATATTTTTTTTGTTTGCAAGACTCCTAATGAAATAAAAGCTGAATAAGCATATCAAGTAAGGGATGCAGTTATACAGGTACCCAGATATAGATTTTTTTTTTTTTGACAATATAATGTATAGAGTAAAATATGATATGGTACCGTAGGGTTTGTCAAGGGAATAGAGTATGCAATATAAATGTAGAATGAGAGAGGGTATTATTCAGGTTAGAAATTAAGGTAAAAATACTTACCTAGCTGAAAAGTTAAGTGCTATTATTATTATATTCCTAAAGTACATTTATATGCACAAATTAGTGTATAAGAGTAATTTTATTTAAATGATATACTTACTATTTTTGTTGTTTCATGAAATACAAAACCACATGAGGCACGACCAGGAGCACTGAGAACCACCAGCAGCACTAAGAACCACCAGCAGATCAACCCTAGCCAGGACAAACGACAAAAGCAAGCAACCAATTGGTGTTGTGGATGGTAGTTCACGACAGGTGGTTACCCCAAGTATTACTTAAGTATAGTTTATTGGGAACATCCAAAGTTCGAGGATTGGTTTTTCCATCGACACCAAAATACCAAAGGAGCAGATTAATTATCTAGAAGTATGAGGACAAAATTATCTAAAAGCAATTCCATTCATCAAATAGTCTAGTAGTGATTCTAGCATGGCTTGCATAAAGCCTAGAAAACTGCTTACCCTGCAAATTTCTAGTTATGTGTAGCACATCACACACAGCCGCTGTAACACATATTATGGTTCTCTTCTATTTCACGTCTGTACCAGATCCAGTAACACAGCATAAACACAACCACTTGTTGATTATTTCAAACTATACTTCCACTTCCCTCATGTTACTTAAGGGATAATTATATCTTGGAACCACAAACTGTCGTACCGACTACCATCTCTTCATCACAGAACACAGAACAGCACCCGACCAGAACTATCGCTTGTCACTTTGTCACTAGTACCAACCATGCGTCACCAAATGGACCGTATAACGTTACGGATGAACAGTGCCGGACTCAGTGCTTAGTACTTTCAACGTGCGCCTCTAAGACAATTCGTGGTGACTTTCTTGTTGTTTGTATTTTTTTTTTATTTTTAGTTTGATTTAAACGAAACATATAATTGTATAGATACAATATACATATAATATATTTTTTTTTCCCTCTCCGTGGTTGCCTTTTACGTGCGACTTAATATTAAAAAACATTTGTAGAGGAATCGTGTACAGAGCAAGATATTCATAAATATTCCTAAACGATGATTAATTTAAGAGAAATTAAGCTCTATTAACGACCCCTCATCTCCTTATGTATATAGATTTAATACTTTTTCAGTTTTTCCTTTAATTTTTAGAAAGAGCTAGGGGCCAGCTTTACTAGGTAGGGGAGATGTGTCATGAATCAATATATGCATCACCTAAATAAGAAAATAAAACACCGGTTGGCATATTCCATGTTAAAGAAATACCTAAATATAACTTAAACCAATTAATTAAATTCATTTTCAAAATTATATACATATTTATTAATTCTTTTTAAACTTTATTTAGCCTAGATATAAAAATGTAAACACTATTGCTATTGACCTAGTACCAGAACTGCAAGTGTTGCATTTCATAACACAGTCAAACGCGGACCATAGGATTCACCTATATGGAAAATGCTGACTAGGTATTTAGGAATGATATAAATAAACAACAAATCAGTGATACGGGAAGTTCAGCCGAATCATTTGAACACGACACATCTCGCCCTCCAAGATGCTATGTATTTGGTAAGGCCCTTATTGTAATGTATAATCTTTGACTGTGGTTGTTTTATCTGTTTTAATAAATTATGTTTGTTGATAGCTCCGATTCTCATTTATGGGTGTCACTCTATAACCTCTCGTAGCCAAGTAACCCCTGTAGTCAGGCTGTCCAAAGGGCAGGTCGTGACAATACTGTGAAAAAGAAGAAGTTGGTTGACCTTCTTGAAGAATTTTACAATCCAAATATATCCAAAGACAGATTGAGGACCTTAATTTGGACATTTTTTATTTCCGTATACGTCAAAAATAGAACAAGTACCGATTTGAATAACGTCAGATACATTCTCTACCAGCAGTATGTAGCAAAGCAAAGTTTAAATAAAGATTTTAATCTGGCTTCACTTCCACCGATCATAAATGCAGCTCAGTACCATGCATATAGGACATTTCATCCAGCAACTCTACATACATATTTTAGTCACATGTATGATTAACTTTTAGGTTCAAGCATGGTTGAATAATAGCTTACCACTCCAGGACTGGGGATGGATTTCTAGTGATTCCGGAATCTCTCCAGTCCAGATGGATCAAGATATAGACCCCAAATGGTTCCTTAAACAAATTTTTTGCAACTATTCATTAGGTGGTTGCAAAAGTGCATGCTCATGTCGTAACCTGTTTTAATAGGGCAGTTGAGGATTTACAGGCGGAAGACGACATCTCAACATGCAAATAAAATATATTGGATAATAAGTAATTAAAAACATTCATTTACTTAAACATAACCTGTAAGTATTTACCTTTTAATCTAGTATTTTCCGAGATAATTAATATTTTTTAAAAATAATGACGGTTTCTACTCTTCGGAAAAAATCAATATCTTCTATCATGTTGCAGATTACGATATTTTCTTTTCAAACTCATACAAGTACCCTACTGTCTAACTAAGAGTGTCCTTATATTTTCAAAATTTTATACAGTGTGTTTTATTTTTACAGTCGAACATTATCTTACTTCAAACAACAAAAAGTATTTTTTTTAAATTGAACCCCCTGTATATTTTTACACAATCTAATAGATTATCGATTTCTGCTGTAACGAAGTGAATTTTAGCACCGACGTATTACTAGTTTGTAAATAAAATATAATTTTTAATGTATAAAACAGGCAGGTAAAATGTAACAAATATTAATTTACTTCAAATTAAGTATTTTTGAACCGCGTTTTTCCGTTTATATATTTTTAAATTATGCCGCAACGAATGCAATAAATCAGATATAGCTCCGACCACTCGTTATGCAAGATAATGCACGGACTGCTGCAGTACCAGCTACACCGCGCCTTAATAAGTGAGCGATGCTTGAAGTCAGTTTCGCGTTCAGTACGCAAGATGGGTAGGGATACACGTGGCAGAAACCGGCTACAAAACTAACACACCCGTCGTTTAACGTTCAGTTGAGCTGACGCTCCATCCTGACCAGACCACCAGCCCAGAACGAAGTCCGAACCGCCACACCGCCTAGAAGGAAGCTCCGCTGCTAGAAAGAGTAAGACATTAGGGTAACCTATTATATTTGACCGGTAATTTTATTTCCTATGTATGTTCGAATTGTTTTGTATGATCCGCGCTTAACGTTTTAGTGGCTTAATTCTAAGTCAATACAACGTCACGAGTAACGTTCCGGTTTAGAGCAAAATTTTGCTTCCGAGTATAGCGTCTTGCTAACCTGTCAATTTGACGTGTGTAATCGCTTACTGGCAACGTTACCAAGTCGTCGTCGTCGCCTAGCCCTGAATCGCGTAAATCAGTTATCCCCGCGCAGAAAACTCGACGTTTTGACGGCCTCCTGATTTGACGTGTGTAATCGCTTAACAGGACTGTCGCCAGGGCGTTGTCGATACTTGATTCCGCTCCGCGTTAATAAAGTCTAATCACCGCGAAACTCGGCGTCTTGACGGCCTCCTGATTTGACGTGTATAATCGCTTAACAGGACTGTCGCCAGGGCGTTGTCGATATTTGATTCCGCCTGCTCCGTATTAAGAAAATCTGTAACCGCGGAGAACTCGACGTTTTGACGGCCTGCTGATTTGACGTGTGTAATCGCTTAACAGCACTGTCGTCAGGGCGTTGTCGATTTTATTGTTATTAACTTCACTAGTTCGCGTTTTTCCCCCTGGGCAGCCAGAAAAATTAGTCCGCGTGTTCCGTTATTTACATGGTTTTTTTTATATATATATAAAATTGTACTCGTCATAAAATTAACTGTTGAAAAATAATTCGAACATATGTTTTGCCTGTAAATTAAATTGTCTTGTCTAGTCAAATAATAGATTGCCAACCGAGCTTTGCTAGTAGCTTTTTGTAGATAGAGCTTTTTACCTGCCGCACGCTTTCCGTTTAACCGTTTTTAACGGTAGATTTGCTTACTCGCTTTATTTGCTTGCCGCTTTCCGCTTAATAACCGTAGTTTGCCGCTTTTAGTTTTGCCTAGCCTGCCTGCTTGCTGTAAATATTTGTGCTTATATTTGTACTGTATTTTAACCGTAATTATATTAAATTTATTGTATTAATTCCTGAATAAAACTTGTTCTGTTTTTAATCCGAAATTCTGAGTTTTCTTTATAGGTTAATTAGACCCATGGCTTAACCGTGTCTTCACTGCATTTACCTGAAGCCTCTATTATCCTGCTAATAGAGTAAAGTGGTCTTTCTGCACTCTAAACAGAAAGTGGCGCCCGAGACACCGTCATAAAAAGCTTCGCCGCCCCTCAGGCGTCAAAGTAACCTCTTTCGAACTTCCGCCATTAACGAAAGAAGGTTACAAAATGGTGCCCGAGCAGGGACTCTGAAGATTAACCGAATCCGAGAAGTTTGGAATTTTTAGCATTCTGCAGGCACCGAAGGCAATCGAATTTGGACCAAGTGACACCAGGAGGCAAGTGAGGTGTCATTTTCGACATAACCGACCACGAGGAACCGTTTCCGACCATCGCCGACCCGCTCCGATCATCCCCGAAGCCGTTATTACCGTTTTTAACAGCGCAAGGAGGAATTTTCGAACAGAGAAGAGTTCCAAGCGAGCTGCCAAGCAGGCAAGTTGTCCGTTCCGTCCGAAACACCGACCTGTACCCGAAGATACCCGAGGCTATCCGAAGTTGCCCGTACAACATATAGTCAAGTGGGGTATCATTTTCCAGTAAACCAGACCCAAGGAACCGATTGCAAGTACTCCTGACACTCGCCGACCAGCCGTTTCGCGAAAAGGTTCACCGTTCCGCCGTCTGAAGCCAGAACCGAGCGAAACCGAGAGGAAGAAGTTACCTGCACCCAGACACACCGTCTAGACCGAGTTTTGCCGTCACACCGGACTTCACCCGGAATACTTGGCCGCTCCTGTGACAAAACTGACTGAGCGTGTGACCCCTCGTTTTATAGTAAATCGAGGGTGGAGATTCGATATCCGTTGGAATTTTTGACGTCCGACTCTCCGTTCCGAATGTCTACCAATCCTATATTAAGCATCAGAATCCGACTCCACGGGTTCAGAACCACCACGAGGACCGTCTTCCACCATATACTGAGGATCCGTACCACTCCGCCCGAAGCTGACCCAAAATCCATTGGAAATTCCGACCTGCCGTGTTACCACTCTTTTTCGAGTAAATCGAGGGTGAAGAATCGAAATCCGTTGGAAATTTTGCCATCCGACCAGCCGTTCCGAATATAGGTCCACAAAACCTATATTAACCGCCAGAACCAGACTCTACGGATTGAGAACCTCGACCAGTACCGCCTGACACGACATTTTTGGAATCCGTACCGTTCCGTCCCACGCCTGCGCAGAAACCAGACGAATCACCGACTCGACGTGTGACCCCTCCTTTTCGAGTAACTTGAGGGCGCAGAATCCAACGCAGCGCCTACCAAGTCGCTCAGAAGACTCACTTGGGATATAGCAGCGAACAGTTGGTGTTAGGACCGCTACCAGGACAGTTGGTGTTCAGACCGCAACTAGAGAGGACCATTACCGCTACGATTCAAGATGACCAACTTACAAGACCAGGAGAATCAAGCCAGTGGCTCTAAGGACGAAGCACTAGGCCCTGATTTGGGAGATATCCGATTAAGCTGGATCTATAAGCTTAAGAAGGATGAGCTTGACGAGGAGTTAGGGAAATTCAACCTCGCTACAACAGGTACCGTAGATGAAAAGAAGCGACGCCTGGTAAAATTCAATAAAGGAAGGATGCGCTTCACCCAGACCAATGAACGACCGACCGATATTTCCTTTACCGCCGCCATTGGGGATATCAGCACCGCCAACCAGTATTCCCCGCATACCGCCGCCAGATGACCGTTAGTACTGTATGCGAGAAGGTCCGAAAATGGAATCTGCATTTCAACGGCAAGACAGATGCTGTAGAATTTCTGGAGAAACTGTGTGAATTCCAGGAACACAGCGATATTCCGAGACCAGACCTGTTACCGGCCCTCTATGAAATCTTCCAAGGGACTGCTTTAGCTTGGTACCGAAATAACCGTGACCTGTGGACAAATTGGGAAGAATTTCTTACCGACTTTAAGCAGTTTTACCTACCCGCCAACTACCAGTTCTTTCTAGAAGAACAAATACACAGTCGCCGGCAGCAACAAAATGAAGCAGGACGTGACTATGTAGTAGCTCTGCAGACACTGCTACGTAGACATGGGGGATATACAGCTGAACAAGCCATGTACCGAATGTATGGAAATCTGCGGCCAGAATACCGCCAGTATATACGACAGGGTGATGTGAAAAGCCCACGAGATCTTGTATGCAGAATCGACGAATATGAAGCTCTCTGTATGGAAATAGAAGCTCAACAAACTGTCCGCTGGCCCACCGTACCGACCACGGCACGCAAGACATACAGCCGTGTTGCTACAAGTCCAGGGAACCAAACATCCGAAAAGCCCACACCGTCACCGCAGCTTTCTGTCCCGACAAATACTGCTCCATTATCCGAGAGGTCAGATGTACCGCAGGATGGCTCTCGTAACCTCCAGAACCGACACCTTTGACCGCAACAACACCTGTTGGCGTTGTGGTCAAACTGGACATTTCCGCAGCCAGTGCAAAGCCCCGCCAAAGTTGTTCTGCTCCAGATGTGGCCAGCAAGGGGTCATGACAAGAGACTGCCGCTGCCCACAACAGGGAAACTAAGTAGGAACCGCACAAGACCGAGGCACGTACGGTTCCGCAATCCTGCCGCCTCCGACCGAATAACCGCCGTCGTACCAGATAAACGCCCGCACGTGAACGTACAAATGTATGGACGTGCGTTCAACGCACTTATAGACACCGGAGCAGTCCGTTCCTACATAGGTGACCAGGTGAATAAGTTATGTACTCAGTTGAAAATTCCCTGTGTCCCTGTCACTGCACCGAGAGTCCAGCTAGCAGATGGTAGGCAAGCTTCCGTGAACCGAGCCTACCAGCTGAGCTTTGAAATAGGGAAAAATCCGTTTTCTGAATGTCTGTTCCACCTCCGAAATTTGTCATCTGATATAGTCCTGGGATGGACATCTTAAGTAAAAGAAATTTTACGATACATCCCGCCACCAACACCGTGACACTTGATGACTGGGATCTTAAGTACAACTACGATCCAGCCGAAGGTTTCTTATCCCCAGAAGAGAAGGATCGAATCCGACAACTATTTCAAACCGAGGTAACAACTGCTAGCTCACCTAAAGATGCTGACCCTGCCATGACACCGACCACCGGCTGTTCTCCGCCGTCAACCGTCCGTACCGTCCGCTCCGCTCCGCCAAGACAATCCGCTTCACCGCCCGTCCGCCGTCCGTCGTTCGACAAGCATCAAGTCAGGAACCCCAGACGCCGGAAGACCATGAAGAAGAAAAGAAACAGGAAACCCAGAACTGAAAATCAGTTAAGTGGACTGTCTCTAACATTGTCTTCAGGAGAAGAGGAGAGACTCAAGGAATTTCTGGCACAGGAATTACCTAGCTTCCAGGATATTCATGGCACTACCGATTTAGTACACTACCGTATCCGTCTCACCGCACCTGATCCTATCAAGCAACGCTACCGACCGCAAAACCCCCGAATGCAGGAAATTATCAACAAGGAAGTGAAATGAAATGCTGCACAATGGTATTATCGAACCATCTGGTAGTCCCTGGAGCTCACCTGTAGTTATAGTCCGCAAAAAGGATAGCAAACCTCGATTTTGCATCGACTTCCGAAAAGTCAACGACGTCACCGAAAAGGATGCCTATCCGCTACCTTTCATCAACGCCATACTGGACAAACTACGCAAAGCCCGCTATATATCCAGCATCGATTTGAAACAGGGATACTGGCAGATACCGTTGGACAATGACAGTAAACCAATCACCGCTTTTACTGTACCCGAGAGGACTGTTTCAATTTAGAGTCATGCCATTCGGACTTCACTCCGCACCTGCAACATTTCAGCGCCTCTTGGACCGAATTATTGGCCCTGAAATGGATCCGTATGCGTTCGCTTACTTAGACGACATCATTGTCCTAGGAGAAACTTTCGAAGAACATCTGAAAAACCTCCGAGAAGTGTTCCGTCGCCTAAGAGCTGCAAACCTGCAACTAAACCCCGAAAAATGCCAGTTCTGCAGGAAGTCGCTCAAGTATTTGGGACACGTGGTTACCGCCGACGGAATCAACACGGATCCCGAAAAGGTGGAATCGATCCGGAATTTTCCAACACCTCGCACCGCAAAAGACATCCGTAGATTCTTAGGGATGGCTTCCTGGTACCGCCGCTTTGTACCGGCATTTTCGCAGATTGTTGCACCGCTGACCAGACTGTTGAAGAAGAACCACCGCTTTAAATGGACCAGTGAGCAAGAAGACGCATTTAACCGTTTGAAGACGTGCTTAACCGAAGCACCTATCCTGACCTGCCCCGATTTCGAGAAACCTTTCACGTTGCAAACCGACGCTTCAGATCAAGGTTTGGGAATAGCCCTAACCCAGGAGATCCAAGGACACGAGCACGTGATAGCGTACGCAAGCCGCACCCTCACTCCAGCTGAGAAGAATTACTCCGTGACCGAGAGGGAATGTTTGGCCATTTATTGGGGAATCGATAAAATGAGACCGTATCTCGAGGGATACCATTTTACCGTCATCACCGACCATCAATTTCTACGTTGGCTGCACTCCATCAAAAGCCCAACTGGCCGCCTGGCTAGGTGGAGTGTATTTTTGCAGCAATACGACTTTGAGATTAAGTACCGCCGAGGAGCCTTAAACCGAATAGCTGATGCGCTATCCCGTCAACCAGTACCAGGGGCTTCTTCCGAACCAAACACCGAAGAACTGTGTGCCGTCACCGAACCGCCAAATTGTTCTTGGTATCAGCGGAAGAAGGCAGAAGTGGAGCAGAACCCAGAAATGTTTCCGGATTATTGCATTCGCAATGATAAGTTATTTCGACATTTCTGGGACAACAGCGACTTGACCGAAGTCGAGCTGTCCGATCCGTGGAAACTGTGTGTTCCTATCAACGTTTAATAACTAAACTAATTTGTTAAGGCTGTGTCAACGTTAGTTAACCATTCGTTATAACCAGTGATAGTGGGAGGGAACGACCGATATTCGTATTAAGTCAATTAATCGCTATCACCACATCTGATTTAACTCTTGGCCGTTGAATTCAACGCAGGTCGTGGCAAACCCTTAATATATCGAAGTCTCGAAATCGATAGATTAACGGCAACTGTCGACAATGAATGCTTCCTCGTATACAGGCTTCGCAACGTCCTGAACTAAAGATACAACACTAGCTAAACACTTTGCACAATACACAATTCACTTCTGACACCTGCCCAGACAGGTCTTGCTCGTTCACTCTTCTTTGGCTCAGCCGAATGGTCAAACCGACGCAATTGCGAGGGTCGTTAGCTATGGGGTCAACACAGATACTAGACTAATACTAGAACGCCTAATACTAGAACGCAATAAGAAGACATGGATAATAAATAAGGGTATATATTTAACAATCATCATAGTACATATAGAGCCTCACCTAGCAAGGTCTGCCACCATAACCACGATACCCCCACAAGGGGTCAGCGACCGCGACGGCCGCGCTTAAAGACGAGTGATCTATTGCCGAAAGAGAATTATTACATGGACGTGACTGGCAATTTAGTGAGTGGGTTTTATAGATTTACTGTTAGAATTATAGACTAAAAATTTAAGGTAATATTCTCCAAAAGGGGTATATGCCGTTAGACGTCTGTGGATATTTCAGAAAGGGGAAATCTCTTCGAATGCTATCTCACAAGGAGGTCACCTGGTAATAATGGGGAAAGCCCCCGGTACCCGTGCGTACCGCCCTGAGGCTTATCCTGGCTTGATTTGATCAAAAATACCGGACTTCCATTTTGCGAGATCATTGGGAGGTCTCCCACTATAGATATGGAAAAGACCCGAGACCGCTTCACGTCGCCACGTGGCGTCGCAAAATTCCGCTATTTCCTATTTTTATTCAGTTCCTAAAATTTCAAAATGGTGCTATCAGACACGATCCCGGTAGAGACGATGACCAATGGGTAGGCGAGGCCAGCTCAACCATCCTTGGAAGCCGTAGGTCACGGACTCACTAGGAATTCCAGAACGGAAGGGTAGAGTGAACCTATGGGTCCGTAGATCAGTGCGACCACGAAGGTGGATCAGTCTATGGTAGATCAGATCAAGAGCTACCGATCTACGGTAGATTCACTCTCGCGCCTTTGTGGAGTATTCCTGTGATCTGTTAGACCGGCTTATGACAATGATCATCTGCGCTATGATCATTGTAGTGGCGCAGTCCGTCCTTCGAGGAATCGGTACTGGCTGAGGACAATGCATGTCCTTGGTCGTCTCTACATGCTGCATCGTGCCTGGATGCGTTCGTTCAAACATGGGATAATGGCCGAAAAAGATAAATGGAATTTTGGAAACTGTACTGAAAATCGTCTTATAAATTTTATAAAAAATCCTGATATGCACGGAATCGTGCATATCAGGCAAAAAGAAGGAATTTTGGGTTTAGGAACTGAATTGAAATTCGACATATTTTTGATAAAAAAATGGTGTACATGGAACAGATGTTCCACATACACCATTCAAGCCTTAGCTTGTGTGCTTATGTCTAATTGGAATCTTTTGCTTAAAACTACTTTCACAGCATCTCCTGGGTTCGATAACAGGTACACCGAATATGAGAAATACATTCTCCTCAATCAATCTCGCAACACTTGCAGCAGTAGCGCTACGCAAAGGGAATAACAACGGGAACTTACTAAAATAATCTAACACGGTCAAGATATGATTATAACCTTGGACAGATCGCGGTAGTGGACCCACGAGATCGCAACTTATCACCTGAAACGGTTTTGTGACCGGGGCTCGCTGACCCATAAGACCAGCTGGAGCTCGCCTCTCAGGTTTGCAGGCAACACACACTTGACAGTTCCGAACATATTTCGCAATGTCGGCGCGCATTTTCGGCCAATAATACCGCATTTTTACCCTTTCGTAAGTTTTATGCACTCCTGCATGTCCCGAAGTTTCGACATCATGATTATCACGAATGATGCCCATACGTTTATGTTTAGGTATAACAATTTTCCAAGACTCGGTAACGTCTGACAAATCTGGGTAGGTTGGAGGGCAATGTTTTAACAACTGTGAGTCTGCAACTCTCCACTGTGGGTACCTTAGAGGATGATCATGAACTGACTTCACCATGTTAGAATACCACTTATCTACCGGCTCGTTTATTAAGGCATCAACCTTAATATCGTTTTCCTCGGATGTTTGAGGAACTGAACGGGACAAGAGGTCCGGGGCAACATGGTCCTTCCCCTTTCTATGTACAATATCATAGTCGAATTGCTGCAGGCGGACCGCCCAACGCGCTAATCTCCCAGTGGGTTCTTTCAAATTATTTAACCAAAGAAGACTCGCATGGTCCGTCACGACCGTAAATTTAAACCCCTGTAGATACGCACGAAAGCGTTCCACTGCCCAAAGCACCGCAAGACATTCCCTCTCCGTTACAGAATAGTTACGCTCGGCACGGGTTAAAGTCCGACTCAGATAACATATTACCCGTTCTCCATCCGAATGATGCTGGGATAAAACTGCCCCAATTCCGTACGCTGAGGCATCCGTTTGGACGAAAAAGGGTAGAGTAAAGTCCGGACAACTTAAAATCGGCGCCGTTACTAACGAGTTTTTAATAGCCTGAAAAGAGAGTTCGCATTCTTCCGACCAACACCAGCGCGTATTTTTGCGTAACAGGTTTGTCATTGGAGCTATCGTGGTAGAGAAGTCCGGTATGAACCTCCGATACCATGAAGCCGTTCCAATTATTTGTCGAACTTCCGAAACGTTACGAGGCGAAGGTACGTTTAAAATCGCGCTCACCTTCTCGGGATCGACGTGCAAACCTTGCCTGTCCACAACATAACCCAAGTACCGCAGTTCGTCTCGGCAGAATTTACACTTGTCACGGGAAGGAGTTAACCCAGCTTTTAAAAGACGGTCAAAAATTTCGGTCAGAATTTTGGTATGCAGCTCAAACGTCGGTGTGACTACAATAATATCGTCTAAATAAACGAATACATACGGTTCTAGTTCCGGACCTAAGACTTTATCAATTAGCCGCATCCAAGTTGCTGGCGCATTAGTTAACCCAAATGGCATACATTTAAACTGAAACAGCCCCCTACCAGGTACTGTAAATGCCGTATATTCTCGAGAGTTTTGAGCTACAGGAACTTGATGGTATGCCGACTTAATGTCTAATGAACTAAGATATCGCGCGTTCCCTAACTTACTTAAAATATCCGAAACATAAGGAATAGGATAGGCATCCTTCTTACTAGTTTGATTCAACTTGCGATAATCGACGCAAAATCGATACCTTCCATCCTTCTTCGAAACTAATAAAATCGGGCTTGACCACGCGGAATTAGACCGCACTATGACGTCATTATCTAACATAGACTGCAATTTCTCATCGATGTGCTTTTGTATCGCCGGGGACACCGGGTAGTATCTCTGCTTTATAGGTTCCGAATTCGTTATTATTCTATGTTCAATAAGAGAAGTTCGACCCAATTTAGTACCTATCTGATTAAAATACCCTTGGACTACCGAATCCAGTTCTAACTGTTGTGCCGGAGTAAGTCCTTCTTTTGATAGCACCGAATTGATGTTAACACACGGTTCGTCCGTATCGAAAGTCCAACAGCCTTTTCTTAGGTTAGGCACCAGTCCCATGTCTACCCAAAAGTCCACCCCTAAGATAAGAGAGTGATTAACTTCGGGAACTATCAGTACCTCAATGACCCTGACTCTATCTATCAGTTGAATAGGAACGTTACATCGACCTACAATTTTACATGACTGATTATTCGCAACCGTGCAATGAGTAGTTTTCAAGTTGGTGAACATTTTTAAACCTAACTCGCGAAGTAATTTCCACCCAGTAAGACCCGCAACAGTTCTAGAAGCCCCTGAATCTAGAAGTCCTTTGACCTCCCTACCTAATATTTTTATATCCAAATAAGGGCGTTCATCTGAACCAGTGTGGCCTAAAATAAAGTCTAAGACAGGTTTAGTGCGTACCATTAAGTCTTGTCTAATACTTTGTTGAACCGAGACTACTTTACCCGAACTCACATATCGGTCCTTCTGTGATTCGGGTTGGCATTTCCCGAACACGATGGACAAGTTGAAATCGTGACATTCGCCTTACCACATTTAAAGCAGTGCCGTTGGCGTGGACGATCACAGGTGCGAGACACGTGACCACTCCGTTGGCAGTTCCAACAAGTGACTTCGCGGCGTGGAGTCGACGAAAGATTTACTGTCGCTACTGAATTTTCCGTTACATCGGCTTCCAATGTCGTGACTCTAGTCGAAGAACGTGAATAATTAAAAGCTAAGGTCGGTTCTAACAGGTTTCGATAGTTCGTTGGCGGTGGTGGTATGTTCCTCGTATGAAGATAAGTTTCCTCCAAGTTACAACAGGCATTTACCAAAGAATCAATGCTACGGATAGGTTCTCGGACCCATTGAGATGCCAAATGCATTTGTAAATAAGGCAGTAATCTCTCACGAATTAGTTGAACCCGTTCACCCTCATCGGGTTTTCGCGATAACCGATTAAAATAATTCTCCATGACTGCAATATATACGACAACAGATTCTGTACCGCCCTGCGTGCGCTTTTTCAGTTCATCCCATATTTCCCTCTCGTGATGATATGGCAAAAAGGCAGATTTCAGCCTCCTCACCAATTCGTCCCAAGAGCAAACTTTATCTTTAATAAATGACCTATACCAAATCAAAGCATCGCCCCTAAAAAGTTCTGCTGCAGCTCTTAATAATTGCGCTTTCGTAGCTCCTCTAGAAACCCGTAATTCTTCCAGTCTCTCTAGAAAGTTAAACACGCTACCTTTCCCGTCAAAATACACGTCCCACTTACTAATAGCTATTGGCTTAGATGAAGCCTGATCACACGAATCCGAAAAACTACCATGACCAGAAGGCGCTGTAGTTTGTAAGCGATGAAATCTATTGGTAAGGTTGACAACCGAATCAAACTCTTCCCTATATCTCAAGTCCTCTGAAAAACTTCCACTGACCTTTGATATACCTTGGTGAATAGCTGGTATGCTGGTATTGTCACGGGGTCGGTTTAAAACATTCGAATGTTCGCGAACTAAATTCGCATCAGATGTCGCACGAGTCGGTGAACTTGACATTACTTGAGGAGTGGTACTAAAGGTTACTCGAGTCCTGCGTGGTTCAATTTGAATTAAGTCTCCGGTATCTGGTTGGCTACAACCAGCTTGGTTTTCACCTAATGATTCCTGTTGACTATTCAAGTTAGTTTTATGCGAGTATGAATCATGTACTACACGAGGCAACAAAGGATTATCCGTATCTATCAATGAATATTCCGCATTATTTTCGAGTGACCGTCCGGGTTCAGCTTGTAACGACAATTGTTCCCGTGGAGGCTGTCCTCCCACCAAATTTTCCAATGTATCTACTAATCGCAAACACCGAGTTACTAAGTTCAATTTCGCTACATTCTGCTCTTCATTTCCCTCCACTAATCTAGAGAGGCGACTATGAACATGAAGTAACCGTGAATAAATGCGAGAATGTTCATTTTTTTTATTTGATTCATCAAAATTGTCTACATCATTCGCGAGTTGATCCAGTTTATTACCACAAATTTCTATCTCCCCATTAATATCCGTATCAAGAAGTAAAAATGAAGATGAAAACCCAGAACGCTCACATCTGAATACTCCTCGTAGAGTCGTAGAGTACTACGCTTCTCAGCTACCGTACCTTCGGAAGATAAGCCCCTTATTTTTAATTCATACGACAGTTCGTCTCCCAATAACCGATTTATGTCCATCTTATTCTAATTTACTAATTCAATCACAATAATACTAAAATTTCCAATATACACAATCCCCAGTACTTAGTACAATAAATTTTAAAACCAACAACCAAAACCCAATCTAATTCAGTGGCTCAGTTAGACTCCGTTTGATTACTCAACTCAATTATGATCTACAGTACATAAAATATACACAAGAGGCGAAAGAAAACAATTAAATGTCCCCCCCCCTTCATAAAAATGTGTCTTAGCACTCAAACGTCGGCAAAAAAAATCTTACCTAAAATACAACAATTATTTACTAGACCTATTAACATGTACTACCTCCAATGTCTGTAAATGTAATCCTATCACAAGTTACCGCTCACTGTTGTTTATCATAACCAACCAAGTAATTGCATGTATTAAATCCGTATTACCACTTTTAAAATATATTATCTAACTGTAAAATGTGTGCGAAAATTCGCCACAATATTGGATTGAACTTAATTAAGTTAAAATTTTGAAGTACAGTGCTCACCCTGTATCTAAAAATTTATATTTTGCCTCCAAAATGCAAGAAAATCAACCCCTAACACCATCAAGTAGGTTGGGCGCCATTGTTATAGGGGGCGGCTTACCTAGATAGGCCACGTGCGCTAGGCAGGGTTCAATCCCCACCTAAATATCGGGTCTCAGGTATTAACCCGGTACAACCCCAAAACAAAATTTTAGTGTTTTACGTGCAGTGTCTCCGAGCGCACTTTAAATTGAAGGGAGACCTCACACGGCCGACTAGTCAGGTCCGTGGGGTGGGTTTTCCTAAAAAAAATGGGGTGATTTGGAGGCAATAAAATAATGCAAGAAATCACAACTACGAGCACAATTTAATAATTTACGGCACATAAAATGATCGCAACATATAGATGCACATATATTTATGCAGAATCTTTACAAGAGCTGAAGGCTCAATAAATAGACCGTTAGTGTGATCACGCGCCTGGTTTCACAGGTGTTATTTAGTTTATAGATATTTTACGTTGCCCTACGTAATTAAAATCTCCACTTAATTAATATTCCCCTAAATTTCCCCAAAATTCTTAATTAATAAATCCCTAATAAACTTAATATCTACATAAATACCACCCAATTACTATTCTGGTTGATTTTCTTAACCAGCTTCGCACCAAGGAGTTCCAATCCAGGTAACGATGTTGAGTTCAACGTCAGCTGACAGGTAAAAGTGAGGCAAGGACTAGCAGCAGGCACAGTAACGATACTCAAAAAAATCCCAGAGGCCACCGCAAGGCAACCAGTATAATACACAGCCAGGCCCAAAGCAATCCTAACAGCAACACAGGAGCCCCAGAGCAACAATAACAACAGGAACAGGAACGATGATATAGAAGTAACGCAGTAGCAAGATCGTAGTAATGCTGTAGCAGCGTCGTAACAGCGTCTAGCGGCGTCTTAATAGCGTCTAGCGTCTAGCAGCGTCCAGCAGTGTCGAGCAGTCACGTAGCACAGCCCTACAAATAATTATTACTCTAGTAACTTCCTACCTTGCCTAACTTGCAATGTGACAACAGATGTCGAACATACCTTAGGTTTCGGGTGGGCTGAAAGTGTCTGACGTTGTCGTCGTCAGTGGCTTGATTATCTATTTCGAATACGGAAAGAACACCTAGGAAGAAGAAAACGAGGGTCAATTTCAGCTTTATGCCCCAAGAAGACACCAAAAAAAAACCAGCTTATGTACTCACCGCTTTGAACATGTGAAAATATCCGGATTAACCGTCGAATTTACAGGATGCTTTACCAAAAGGTCCCACTAATTTCGATTATCTCGAATGATTTGTAACAAATCCCCCAAAGGGCAATTACTTCACCAAAATTTTACAAACCACGAGTCGTACGTGTTCACGGTTTTCCAAGCCAAGCCAAAAAGAAAGAGATTGCAGGAATTCGGGGAACTGCGTTGGTTTCGTCTCCCTAATTCGTTCTGCCGTCCACTCAGAGTTACCCGAGAGTACCTCCAGAGCAATTCGGTACTGTTTTATTTTAACCAATGATATGAATCTCACAGAAAACGTGATTTACATAACCCTGACACACAAACCCAACTAAAACCACCAAAATCACGACATGTGCTTCCCTGTCAACCCTTCACAATACATCTCTACGACTCCACGGTTTGACAGTAGCAACGAACAGAGTCCCTGCATATCGAACCAGCGAACGTACCGCGGTCGAGATACACTACCAACATGAAACATGACAGGTAACCTGTTTGTTTACTTCAGCTACAAGCAAATCCCAAGTGTATAATAAATACTGTTCCTGTGGCCAAAGTGAGGTAAGTCTACATAGTTATTGCTAGTACAATTGAGCATTATGTTCATATCTATTTTGCATGCCCTAAAGCTCGTTGACAGATGAAATTATTTATTAAATATCCTATCTTGCAGTATTCCAGACGATGTCTAGTAGTGTTACCAGCCAAAAGTGGAATATAATTACCCAGTACAAGACAATTATCACCCTGATATCGCAGAAACACCGCCGAGGAAGACTTGACCAACGACATATCCAGGAACGACTATAAATAAATGCCTTTTTAACCACTATCGAACTTTCATTATCCTAATCAGGTGAGCCCTCTATTTTTGCAAGATGATTTTTCAATACTAATAGTTGAACCTATTTTGTAGATAAGAGCTACAGACTGAAGAGTGATACCTCTATTTTCCCAAGATTGGAAGCAGCGTGACAATGATTTCGACCCCGCCGAAGACTATTTATTTACAATATACCTTTTTTTTTTGTATATCGTTATACAATAAACTAAGAATAGACCTTACCGCTTAGTTTATTTGCTAGTAAATTTGCCACTGAACCGTTAACCTACGAAGCACCACGAGAACATATCTTAGTGTGGAATTAAATTGTAACAGTATCTTCCAGACTTCCAGTTCGCCCTGAATAGTTCCAAGCATGACAGCACCGGATTCTCCCCGGCGTTCCTGAATTTCGGTCGAGAATTGGAACTACCGAAGGCTATCTACCGACAGAATCCAGATGGAGAAGAAAATCCTGTACCTAAACCAGGTGATACCGACCAGCACCGAGACCGATTTCTGAAGTTGAAGGAGATATTTGACGTGGTAAAAATCAATCTAGCCCGCGCTTTCACGACGCAAAGTCACTATTATAATCTCCGCCGCCGCGAGTGGCAATGTCACGTCGGTGATCGCGTCATGAAGCGCGAAAATCCATTATCGTCCGCCGCCAAGTTAGCTCCTAAATACTCCGGACCGTATAGTCACGAAAGTAGTTTCCCCCGTGGTTTACAACCTCCGATCGGCCACCGGTAAAAAGCTCCATCATATACATATCAAAGACTTGAAACCCGAATAAGACCGATACTCGTTTTTTTCAGTGCCACGCATACCAGGAGAACCACCAACTGGGGCCCCTGTGCCCGAAGTCCGTAATCCGGTATTCGAGAGAGAATATCGAGCAGCCCAAAACCAAGCTATTCGCGGCCACGTAAGATCCTCCGCCGCCACTCTATCCTGTATCAGGCCTGCCAGACAGGCTCCAAAAAAATCAGCCCGTCCAAATACCGTCAGTAGAGTAGTAATGGCGGAGCTGGGTCTCCCCCCACCCTTTTTTTTTTGTGGTGGGGGGTAACTAGGGTAATTCGAGTAATGTAGGTAATTAGACTGATGTAATTGCAATAGAGGTAATTAGAGTATTGCAGGTAATTAGCCTGATGTAGTTGCAATAGAGGTAAGTAGAGTAATGTGCAGTAATTAGACTGATGTAATTGCAATAGAGGTAATTGGAGTGGTGCAATGCAATTGTAGTTGTAATTAGTGTATGTACTGATATGTGTATGAGTATTTCAAGTAGAGGTGGTGGGGCAGCTTCACTCCGTGTATATAAATGAGGATGAGGAGCACACAGCCATTTGTGGTGCTAGTCTCCCAGAGTAAAGACATAAAATGTATATTTGTACTTCTTGTGGTGTAAGTTTTACACGTGGTGACAATTTGCGAAGACATCAGAGGCAATCTTGTAAGAAGATACATGATAGTGGTCCGCAAGCAAAATATCCTAAACTGGAATGTAATCCTTCAACATCTACAAATATGGAAACTTGTAATTGCTGTAATGTGACTCTAAGCACAACCCAAATGAATTCCCATAGAAGGACATTGCAGCATAGGACAAATTCATGTGTTCCGTTTATAGAAGGTGTAGAAATTGTGCAGAGCGCTTTCAAATACAGGATTGTAACCTATCGAGTATATAGCGAAAATAATCACCAAGACTATGTAATGTTCTTCAATGAAATTAGATCAAAAATATTAAATCTCTTCGAGGAAGTGTTACGTATTCATAATACAGTAAAAGTAAATATGGAAACGTTTGCTACGTACGTATTACAGACACAGGAACTATCTGAAATGAAATCATTTAACACTTCCAACAAAATCTTGGATCAAGCTATGGATTTGAACAATACTTTGGACACCTTTGTGGATGCTATGATTACACAAACTACGGAGTTCCTGGAACGTGATTCAGGTATTTAAACATACATTAAGGTGGAAAGAAAATGACTAATTATAATTTAATTTTAGGATGGGCCCTCGAACGAATTGCTTTTGTTGAAATCAATGTGAATAAATATAGTCCTCTGGGTGGTTCATCATATGTCAAGTTGCCAAAATCCATAGAAAACAAGAAGGCAGTGGTAAATGTAAAAAACCAGGATCAGTATTGTTTTGCTTGGGCTGTAACTTCAGCGTTGTATCCTGCAAATGGCTGCACATCTGAGACCTCATCATATCCACATTTTTCAAGAGTTTTAAATTTATCAGGTATGAATTTTCCAGTAAAATTGCGGGATATTTCAAAATTTGAGGAGATGAATAATATTTCAATTAACGTGTACGGGTTAGAAGAAAAATTTGAGAATAATAGAATAAAGTATGAAGTTGTTGGGCCTTTACGTTATTCTGAAAAAAAACTATTTATGCATGTAAATTTGTTACTACTTTCCGGTGAATGTGGTGTAAATCATCACTGTAAGAAAGATTGCGCTAATAATCACTATTGTTGGATAAAAAACTTGTCTAAGCTAGTTTCCGCTCAAATTTCAGCTCATGATCATAAAAAGTACTTTTGTGATGGTTGCTTACTATATTTTAATAATGAGCGTCAGTTATTCCAGCATCAGAGAAATGACTGTAATCATGTTTATACAACAACACCATCGACACAATTTCGGATTGATAAATATGGTAAACAAGTACCTGAAAATATATTAAAATTTGAAAACTTTGAAAGACAAATGCAAGTACCATTTGTAGTGTATGCAGACTTTGAATCAATTCTGAAACCTATTCATACTTGTGAACCGAACCCCGAACGTTCTTATACAAATAAAACTTTTATACACGAACCTTACTCCTTCGCATATTTCATAAAATGTTCTTTTGACAATTCTTTATCAAAATTTGAACTCTATCGAGGATCTGATGTAGCCAAAGTTTTTGTATCGCGTATTGAAGCCGATGTAAGGGAAATCTATAACAGATATATGAAAGATATAGTCCCAATGGCTAAACTCACAGCACAAGAAAGACAAGACTTCCTGAATGCGACCGTATGCGGTATATGTGAGAAACCATTTAAAGTAGAGGATGTAAAAGTTAGAGATCATTGTCATATAACTGGTAAAGTAAGATTTGGTGCCGCACACTCTGTATGTAACTTAAATTACAAATTACCAAATTTTGTACCTATCATATTTCACAATATGAGTGGCTACGACAGTCACCTATTTATAAAACAGCTCTGTGCACATAAGGACAGAGTTGATGTTATAGCACAAAATAAAGAAAAATATATATCTTTCACGAAACACCTTTATATGCATGATTACGTCAATAAGAAAGGGGAGAAAAAACGGAAATTTATACAACTACGATTCATCGATAGTTTTAAGTTCTTATCAACATCGTTGCAAAATTTAGGGGGCAACTTAACTGATAACCAATTGTTTGTTACGGGAAGTTTCTATACAGATAAGGAAAAATTTAATTTAATGAGGCAAAAGGGTGTATTTCCATATAGTTTTATGGATAGTTTAGAGAAACTAAATAATGTAGAGTTACCCTCGAAAGATGAATTTTACGATAACCTAAATGAAGAACATATAACAGATAAAGATTATCAGAGGGCTAACGATGTGTGGAACTTGTTTGATTGTCAGAATTTGGGCGATTACTCAGATCTTTATTTAAAATCAGACGTACTCCTTTTGTGTGACGTATTTGAAAATTTTCGTAAAATTTGTTTGGAAAAATATAAACTTGATCCTGCTCAGTATTACACTTGTCCGGGTCTCTCGTGGGACGCTATGTTAAAACTAACCAAAGTGGAGTTGGAATTATTAACGGACATTGATATGATCCATTTTTTTAAAAAGGGAATACGTGGTGGAGTAAGCCAGTGTACGGAAAGGAAACATATTGCGAATAACAAATTTCTCCCTAACTACGACCCCAAAGAACCTTCTTCATTCATCACATATCTAGATGCCACGAACCTATATGGGCATAGTATGTCGCAACAATTGCCGACAGGTGGATTCGTGTGGCTGTCCGAAGAAGAAATCATGAATTTAGATATTACGAGCATTTCAGATGAAAGCACCCATGGGTATGTTCTCGAAGTAGACATACATTATCCACAAGATTTACACGACTTACACTCAGACCTACCCTTTTTAGTAGAAAATATTATTCCACCAAAATCAAAATCGAAATTGACAAAACTGATACCAAATTTAAACGATAAGAGGAGATATATTGTGCATTATATAAATTTGAAACAAGCGCTAGATAACGGGTTAATGGTTATAAAAACACATAGAATACTTAAATTCAAACAATCACCTTGGCTTAAAAAATATATTGACCTAAACACCGATATGAGAAATAAGGCTAAGAATAAATTTGAAAAAGATCAGTATAAATTATTAAATAACGCAGTATTCGGTAAGACAATGGAAAATGTTGATAATAGAATGGATATAAAATTAGTTACCCACTGGGAGAGCGTTAGGCGGAGTATGGGTGCAAATGCATTAATAACACGCCCTAACTTTAAATCATGCTCAATATTTACTGATGATTTTGTAGCCATCCATATGGGTAAACTAAAGGTAGTCTACAACAAACCAATTTACGTTGGTTTTTGTATCTTGGAGTTGTCTAAGACAGTATTATACAACTTTTTCTACGACGTTATCAAAAAACATTTCGGCGATAATGCTTCTTTGCTGTATACAGATACGGATTCGTTGATTATAAAAACATTTACAGATAACTTTTATAATTTCATAATACAGAATCCAGACAAATTCGATACATCTAACTACGAAGAAATAAATAAATTTAATATTCATAAGGGCTTGTCGGTGTTAGGTAAAATGAAAGACGAGTTCCCCTCTGATCCCATTATTAGTTTTTATGGTACGGGTGCGAAAGCTTATTATATACAATCGGTGGATAATGAACTCAAAAAAGCTAAAGGTGTGAAGAAATCTGTTATTAGAAAGCAGCTGTCAATAGATGACTATAAGAAAATCGTTGAGCGGGGAGGTTTAATATTTAGAAAAATGAATACGTTTCGGAGTTGCTTGCATGACATTTACACAGAAATAAAGAACAAAGTGGCCTTGTCCCAACACGATGACAAACGTTTTGTTATTCCTAATACTACTAAAACATTACCGTGGGGGCACCGTGACATATCATTTTTTCAGAGCGAACAAGAACAAAATATAGAACGACTGATAGTTGCCATAAATAATATGGAGAAAAAAAATGAAAACTTGGACGCTTTACTTGCAGCAATAGCTGATTTAAGCCAATAATTAATTTAAAATTTTTATTTCATCTTCTAACGTAAAGGTCGAAAATTCGAATACATGAACTACTAAACTGGAAAATTCAAACTACAAAATTTCACCAATATTTAATTGTAACATTATAATACAAAATTATTGTGATAATTTTAAGTACTTTCAAATAATAGAATAAAAATATCTAAATAAAAATCACAGTGTTGTTATTAGTAAACCTTTCTCCCAAAATAAGTTAAATATCGATTAGGTTAAATCGTAAATTATAAATAATGTAGGTAGTGACTTGAAGAGGTGTGTGTAATGATACAGTTTTACAATGTAAGAGTAGGTGACGTTGCTAAAACTAAAATGTCGTTTTATGCTGCAGTCAGGAATGTGATGTCATTTCAAATAGAAAGTTGTTGCGTCAGTTATTCGATGTGCGCATGACATTTAGAAAAGTTTGACGTCACTTTGTAGCGGGATTCTGTTGAGACAAAGAAAATCAACAGTGGGGTGAAAGCTTGGCTTGCATAAATCACGTGATGTCGTCCAACCAATGAGAGACGAGAGTGGTCACCCACTCCCTACCGTTGGAGGGGGAAGTTAGCTTGGCTTGGGTTTGAGGACGCTTACAAGATTCTTTCCGTCTTCGCCTGTGCTAGTGTGTGCAAGTGTGCTCTCGTGAATTTCATTGCTCAGTTTTTGTGAACAAAATGGTAAGAACCGTTAAAAATGTATCATCTGCTGGTGGGCGTAAAAGGCGCTCGTCGACACCGCCACCAACTTTACCGCCCTTGACTTTAATGACGTATTTGGCTACGTTTAAACCATCACCTGACGCATCTACGGCGTCAGGTTCCGCCATTAATGGCGGTGCTGTGAAGTCAGCAATAAAAAATCCATCCTCTGGCAGGGTTAATGTTTTAAACAACATTATTGTTAAAGATGGTATTGCTGCTGACGTTGGGGGCGCTTCGTGTTCTAACGAAGGCGGTAGTCAGCTAGCGTATCATGGGCACCATCAGCAGATGCACGGCAATATACATCCTGGCGCAGATTTACCTGTTTTGCACCTTGAAGATGGTGACCTCGGCAATACCGTCAATGTCACCGTATCCAGGAGTAATGCAGGTAAAGCCGTTCATACCCCGAAATTACATGGTTTGGCTTTAAACAAAAAATTTAAAGTCACACCATCTACTTCAGGGTGTCAGGATGTACGCGCATCTCATCCGCGCAAATCATCTATGTCTCTGGTGGCACATGACTCCGATGACGACTTTTTGCCTAGTAATGTAAACAACAATAAAAACACAAAGTCGTCGTCGGCGCCATCAAAAGGTAAAGGTAGACGTACAGAAACACAATCCATAGACTGTGACGCGACTTTATGGGACGAGATAATGGATTTCGCGCAGACAGTTGTACCTGCCCCTCTAAGTCCGCTACCTGCTTCACCAAAAAAAAATAAGGTTTCGGCAGGTAAAGGGCAGGTAAAACCGTCTGCGTCGTTTGTGGCTGTACCTCTACCTGGCAATAGCGCATTACAACAGCCAAGCTGTTCTAATGCGGTGTTGCCACCACCACGCAATGACGCATTAGAACAACCGGGTTGCTCTAATGCGGTGTTGCCACCGCCGCCAGAGGTAGCTCCGATTGTTAATGAGAATCCGCTCCCAGCACAAGCGGACTCTGATTCTGAATCGGAGGTGTTCTCGCAAGTTGACACCAAAACATCTGTTAAACAATTTTTTAAAATATACGGTCAACTTAAGAGAACACATGATTTAAATTTGAGGCTTTGTCGGGATCATCCGAAAATCTTGCGTCGTGCTGCTGATATGCGGGAAAGAGCCGCAAAATTAGAGGCCGACGTAAAGAGACAAAGGGAGGCTCTCGACAAAACTGCAAAGCAGATGAGGTTTATTTCGGATCAAATGGGTGGCTGAGCACTTGCGCACACGCGGCGGAAAGTTATTTTAAGTTAGATTTTAAGTTAGTTAAGAATATTGTTAGTTAGATAAGATTATTGTTAATTAGGTTTAAAATATAGTATTAATAAAAAAACATTAAAAAAATAAATGCAAAAAAAAAAATTTAAAATGTTTGTCAAAAAAAATAAATGACAAAAATAATTAAAAAAATAAATGCCCCAAAAAAAATAAAAATTTGTCAAAAAAAATAAATGACAAAAATAATTAAAAGAGCATACAAATAAAGGCAAATTAATTAAGTTAGATTTTTAAGTTATTTAAGAATATTGTTAGTCAGATAAGATTGTTAATTAGGTTTAAAATATATTATTAATAAAAAAATATTAAAAAAAATTAAAAAGTTTGTCAAAAAAATAAATGACAAATAATTACAAAAAAATGATACAAATAAAAGACAAAAAATGATAAAAAATAAATTACTGTGTATTATTATGTAAGAATATATTGTTAAAAATAAATATAAAAAAGTTTAAAACAAATTTTAAAAAGTGAATAAAAAATGATAAAAAAATTAATTAGTTAATAAAATAAATACACCACATGTAATTAATTAATTGTGCATATTATGAGTACATGTTTGACATGAATAAACACATAATGTAAAGGTTAATTAATTTAAATAAATAAAGAGTTTAATAGGTTAATAACAACATAAAAAAAAAAAAAAAAAAAAAAAAAAAAAAAAAAAAAAAAATTAAAAAAATCGAATTTTAAACACATGAAAATCAAAATTAATGGCTAATTAGGAAAGGTCAAAGGTCAAATTTAAAAAAAAAACCGGAGAACCACCACCTCCTTTCTCCGGGGGGTGTCCGAGGATTCGATCCTGTGATCTTCTGAGCGACCACAAGATCGACGCGTATTTGCCCGCTCGGCTACTCGAACGCCCCACAAGAGTTTGGTCTATTTCCTAATTTCAACAAAAAACTACCTGCTCATCGATCCGTATTTACCAGGCAGGGCCGCATGGCCTTAGGCTATAAAATCAACCCAAGCTATCGGCTTTATACATTTACAACTGTATTATTTTGAATCAGTTTATATCTTGAGATATTTTAATTTAATTTAAATAATAATAAATAAAAGATAACCATTTTTTTTCAAAATACTTTTTAATAAAATCATTCATATGTTCATTTGTTTTAATATTTATATGATTTACTAATTTTCACAACTTGTAATATACAGGGTGGCACAAATATTTTTATTAATTAAAAAATATATACAATTAAACTTAAAAATAAAATGAAATATAAATTTACATTAATAAATACTACTTATAACGAATCAAATTTAGTAAAACACGTTGTATCGTTCACGCAATTGTTTTATTTACATTATTACATGTATGACATACTTCAATTCGATGCAATTGCACCAAGTTTGTGCTGCAACATTTACATTTCGTTATCATTGCACCATCCAACGTCGTCGTTTTGTGAATATTTACATGCTGGTGACGTCCGGACACTATCCGTGTATAGGATATATAACATAGCCCACACAGGAAGTGTTTGGTTGCATCCGGCCTGGTTCTGATTATGACAAAAGACGCTGACGTGCAATATAGTCTCCGCCGATCATCATAATTGTTTAATATTTTTCCGGAGAAGGCTAACTCTTCCGCTTCGTCTTCCACATCATCCCCAAGACCTTCATCTACACTGACGGGAACCAGGTTGCCATCTTGATTCAAGTCCTGAAGCTCTTGATTTACACCATCTCGGTGTAACACCATTGCACCCATATCATTTTCTGCCAGTTCAGTGAGGAATCGTCTATAAGCCATCTTTAAATGTTGGAACTCAACTGATTTGATGTTAAACCTCCTCCGTTTTATATTCTATAATTCGTGACGGTGACGCCCTTCCTATTGCGTCAAGTTTACTATTAGCTATTTAAACCAAGAGTGACCACAAGAGGAACGCATTCAAACTTCTTACGTAACACAATCGTGTCTTAAAACAGAAGTGCATACAATGGTCCTACCAAGAGAGTGGAAATTAAAACCAATAATAGCAGTACAACCGTATAGTTACAATAATTCAAGAATTTGCCATAATTGCTATACTGCATGGAGGAAGCAAATTATCAACCCATGCACTGGACTGTGCAAAAAGTGTGTAATTCAGAACCCAGTGCAGAAAAAAGAATTTCGAGACAATTGTCCAAATGAAACACTACTTGATTATTTTTAATTTTTTTACAATTTAAAATGAAGGAAATAAATTAAATAAATATTTAAGAGTTTATTAAGTAAATAAATGTATTAAATGACTTACAATTAATTTATTTACTAAAACTATTTATTAAATTATTTACAATGTTTAATTTATATGGATGCCTAATCTGTTCCCTCGCAGACATTATCGCACTCTATCAAGAGCTGATAATCTGACCAGTGGCTCTGGTCAGGTGATGGCTGGCCGTCTGGATCGTAGAACACCGTTTCCATAGACCATGCTGATGGTGATGTTGCCCTATCAGTGCTGCTGTCCGGGGGGTTATCTTGGTCCTCGCCTAGATTCTCACCTATCCAATAAGATGAAGGTGATATTGGTCTGTCGTCAATGCTATCTGGGGTAGCTTGGTCATCCTGGTCCTCTTCGTCTTCCTGGTCCTCTTCGTCTATCGAATACGATGGAGGTGACCGTTCCCACCAATCACTGCTGTCTGGGTCGTATTCACTAGGCATTGACCAGGTCGATGACGTTGATTTTGAGTCGGTGCTGGAGGAGACGCAATTTACTTGAGAAGTGTCCATGATGTTAATAATTTTAAATCTGACAAACAAGAGCGTTGCTGTGTGTTATATAAAGCAAACTAATCTCCACCCCCAGCAGTGGCGCCTCCTACAAACATTACTTTACAGGCACCTCTATTATTGATGATGGAGAGGGGGTAAACATTTAATGTATAGTGTTTTACTGAATCAATGAATAAGTTAGGTTGGCCGAGTGGTTAAGGTGTCAAACTTCACTAATTAAAATTCATAATAACACGTATCCTATGATTGGATATGAATACCCCCTCTATTATTTTAGAGTGACTCCCTCCCCACACTACTATATATATGGGAGTAATATTAAACCAAACTTAGTTGCATTTACTATTTCTATCTATATACCACGTATCGAAATGGCAAATCCATCTATTATATCTATTCTAAGACGGTTGGCGCAAGAAGATTCCAATAATTGGATGCTGTTTAATCATGAGGCTGCGGAGATGGGGGTACCTGCTGAGGCTGTGGAGATTGGAGCACCTGCTGATGTTGATGCCAATGGTGCCAACATCGATATCCAGGAAGTCATCGAAGGCGGCGAAAATGGTATAGTGGACGATGGAGTCGACGAAATGGTGGACGATGGTATAGAAGTCGATGTTGCGGACCTCATCGAGGAAGACCAGCACGAGATGGCTTTCCAGATAAAAGATATGGTGGCTGGTACAATGGACAAGGTGTGTGCTACAGCGGCCTTCGTTGTGGTATGCAGCATTGACCAGGGAAAATACTTTATGTGCACTAGGTGCTACGTATCGTATTCTCGCATGGTCGTAGAGGGGGCTGTTCACCAACACGCAAGTCTGCACAACACGGTTGAGTGGTGGGACGTACCTACCATAAAGTGCAAAGCTTGTGGCGATGACACAGTGACAGTCGGTGCCATCGAAGGTTGTTTTGTGTGCAATAATACTGGAAAAAGAACAGTACCCATATAATAATATTAGATTTTCTAGTTTGTACTTTTTATATTATTTTTTATGTTTGTTTAATGTTTAATTATAATTTTTAATTATATTTAATTAATTTTATGTTTTATGTTATATGTATATTTGTATCATTCTTATAATATAGATTGTAGGAAAATAAAAAGGAATTAAAACATTTATGTGTATGTTTATTATCTTTCAAGTGTTAAAAAAAAAAAAAAAAAAAAAAATGATTATTTTTAATTTTTTTACAATTTAAAATGAAGGAAATAAATTAAATAAATATTAATAAAGTATATTCATTTTATTATTCATTTGTGACACATATTAAAATATTTCAATCGACATAACTATATAATGATACATTAATATATTTTTCTAGTTAATGACAATTTTAAACAATAGAAGCTATATCAACCCACGAATTGTGTTCTACAGATAGCCCCAACCACTTTACCAGCACTTTATTTCCTTTCTTCTTTAATACATTTTCAACTAGATACACATCGGGGTATTTTGCTTTTAGTAGCTCCATTTCATAAAAACATCCCTTGATTGGGTGTCCAAACAAGTCTTCTATCAGGTAAGTTGTGGGATTTGTTATGTTTATTTTGGTAATTTTAAAAAGTTCTGTTGAAAAGTTCGGTGTAAACCCTTTATCAAATACACCTTTATACTTGCTAATACGAACTATATCACCGAGATGAAATTTCGGTTTCAGAGCAATCTTAATATAATTATATACGTTTAAATGTGTAGTTGGTTTGACATCAATGGGCTTTCTGCCAGTTGTACGATGGACTTTGTCATTGTAACTTTTTGTAACGTTTGGTAGGATATCGAGCCATTTATATTTACCCATAGCTGAGAATTCTTTATACAACCAATTTTTTAATGTGCGGATTACTCGCTCAACAATTGCTGCTTTTTTTGTGCTATACGTAGAATAATGATTAATTTCGTGCCGCTTCATTAATGCGGAGAACTTTCTGTTATAGAATTCAGTACCATTATCGGTCTGTAAATTTCTCGGTGAATAATTTGCTTCTTGAATAATAGTCTGCATAGCCTTGGTAACTTCTACAGCTGCTTTATTTTTAATAGGTTTGGTCCATACGTACTTGGAATAGCAGTCAATCACTACAAGAATATAACGATACCCTCTATTTTTATCAGCGTATGGCTGCATTTCAGCTAGGTCTGCTTGCCACAAATCACCAAACCCCTTAATTATGGTTCGCCTTCTACGAAAATTTCGTCGAGCATTTCTATGTAACTCGTTAACAACTTGTAATTTTTCGCTGCTAACCTCCATTATAAAATTGTCTTCAGCTATATATCAACTTCAGGCATTAGTTCTGGTGGAAATGCTAGGCCTCCGGATTGCACCTTCTTTGGTTGGAGTTCGGTGGCAATATGCTCTAATTTAGAGATTCTAGTGATTAAAGTATTGCGATTGTTTATGGCCGAACGTTTAACTTCAGAAATTGCTTTATCAACATATTTCCTCATTTCTATTTTCATTTTCTGCATCATCTCATTATTTTGTTTATTGAAAATAGCGCGATTTTCTTCTCCACTTCTTATAAGTCCCACATCAACATATTTTTTCATTTCCCCAATAATTACATCGGTTGTATCAAAAATAGCTTTGGCAGCATTTTCATCATTTGTTTGTAGACGCTTGTTAACGTAATTACATGTTGCACCATCTTGATCATCGACAGGTTCCCCTAAATTTTTTAAACGCTTATTTTCAATATCATAGTGATTATCTCTGGTAAGTTTAAAACCCACGCCAGGTAATCCACGATGGGCTATTAACTTACTCGCACTAATTCTTTTGCTGCGTCCAAATTTGTCGATAGTGTTTACAGTAGACATTTCTGACTGCATCTGATCCAGTTTATAAAATTTCAGACTATATAATACTTATTAAGTATAATGATACTATGTTTTATTTCATCTTTAATACACTATTTTTTCTTCCCTAAGTTCTGATATTATTTCTATTATTTCATTGTCGTGGTTGTTATTTCCCGCTATTTTCGAACTCCATAGTAGACGTAGACGATCCACGAGTTCGCTGGGTTTATTCCAAAAAATATATTCTTTATCTTTATTTCTGTACAATTTGTGGGTAGGTACACGTTTTAAGCCGTGACCACTTGTTGACGATCGTGTCGCAATTGTAGAAGATGTTAATGGTTTGATAATTTTGTGAAATTTTCCACGCTTAGTAGTGTTATAGCCATTCGCTACATCGAATTTTTTGTAAGGTGCCTTTGTTTTTCTTAGTATTTCTCCATATATCTTACTCCATTCATCATCGAGAACACCCTCTCTATTATCATCTAAAATTGTTGGGCGTTTTAGAAATATTAGATCGTACAATTTAGGACTACCTAGATACACGCCAAGTTTCTTATTGCCATACCATAGCGTAATATTTCCATGGGAAAAACGTATTTCGGCATTGCCCATCAGCAGTTTGCCTGTCTTGGGATCTACACGCACTCCATATAAACTATCATACTTGGAATCACCAGATTTTAAATTTTGTATATGTCTTTTTACAACCTCATGTCTTTTTTCTAGTTTACTAGCTGGAGAAGTTTCGGATACAGGGGTTGTTCTTATTGACGATGGTGGTGTTTCCATAATGGGGATATAATGTGGAACATCATCACCACCTACATACTTATCGGATCCTTCTTCAGAAGCACTCTCCCATGATACAGCCCTCTGGGTGGACACCCTTGATGATGATGGTTTTGAATGTAATTGTTGGATATGAGATTTGTTCTCTGCTGCTGAAGATATAACATTTAAAGGTTCAGTTATTGGTTGATAGATCTTTTCAAGTGTTACGTGCATCTCCATATCTTTGTTCTTAATAGAGTTAAACTTCTTACGTACCGCATCTGTTGCCTCAATCAGCTGTCGCTTGAGTGTTATTTCGCTACTGGGATGTGCAAGATTGTTATATTTTTTATTATCTTTGGTAACCTTCATCTTAGCGCATACGTAAACGAAGTAATCCTAACGACGTATGTAATTCAAGTGAAGTTTTCATTAAAATGCATTATGGATATATGAAGCTATCAAACCCTTTTCTATATCGCCCACCTTGTACTTCTCTATCCTTATCAATCACTAGAAATCCATATTTGTCATTCCAGCACTTTGCACACATATTTTGAAATACTGTAAACGTTACATCAGGTGACACATGATCGGAAAAGATGTGATGCAGATTCATGTCGTCCTGTTTAAAGACAACAATTAAATTACTATTGTCTCTTATTAGCTGCTTCGGGATTCGAGAGTATGTCTGGCCAAGATAAAAACAATCCACATTTCTATGTCGGCCCATACTGAAATATCCCCTTATAACATCTTGTTTCTCACATATTACATCGTCAAATATAAACACAGACTCCGGCTTTGCCTCGGATGGTTCCACTATTTGCGTACCGTTACTAAATGTATAAAATCCTAACCCCTCAATCGGCGCTAATACATTACGTAGATACTCATACTTGGGTTGATTTATAGACTTTGAGTATAGGTAAATATTTAAAAAACGTAAACCTAAACGATGCGTGATCAAAGATATTAAGACATTTGTTTTCCCACAATTCGAGGGTCCTATTATGAGGGCACGTACAGTTGAAGGTAGTAGTGGTCCATGACGATTATGTGCACTTAACCCACGCCCAACTTTTTCATCCAAATTATCTATGGAAAGAGTTTGTTTCTGCTTCACAATGTGCATTGTATAGCGGCTAATTGGTATATAAATAGATGTGTGACTTGCAACTCTTATTTAAATGGTTTCCACCATACGATACACACGTGAAAAACGTACGAAGCGCGGTGGAGGATTAGTTAATTCCCTGATTAATAAGCTCCCCGTCGAGTTGCATTTGCCAGGTTATCAATTTTGTGGTCCAGGCACAGATTTAAATAAAAGGTTAGCACGAGGTGATTCTGGCATAAATCAGCTCGATAAAGCGTGTAAGCAACACGATATTGCATACGACAAAAATAGCAGTAATCAAGCAGCCCGCCATAAAGCAGACTATCAGCTTGAACAGGCTGCGTGGAAACGGGTGAAATCCAAAGACGCAGGACGTGGAGAAAAGGCAGCTGCTTGGTTAGTCACAACTATAATGAAGGGAAAACAACGTCTTGGTATGGGATGTAATTCAACAATATCTCGCAATCCAATAAGGAAACGAATCATCAAGAAAACAAAGAAAGGTAAGAAGAATGTTAAAAAGACAGCGTTTGGATCTGGGATAGTACGAAAAGTGCGTGACACACTGCGAAATGCTGGAGGCAAAAAAGTAAAAGACCAAAAGAAGGTGGTTGAAATTGCTCTAAAAGCTGCACGTCGATATATAAAACAGGCCGGTGGAAAACGCAATATTCAAACACCTCGAATTATACCAATTCCAAAAGTTGGTGGTATTTTACCTCTAATACCCATTTTTGCTGGATTATCTGCATTGGGTAGTTTGGCTGGTACGGCTGCTGGTATTGCTAAAGCTGTAAATGATGTGAAAAAGGGTAGAGAAGAATTAGCTGAAGCAAATCGGCACAACAGAAGTATGGAAGCAATAGCTATGAAAAGTGGTAAGGGGATGTATATGAAGCCATACCGAAAGGGGATGGGTCTTTATCTAAAACAGAATTCAAAAAACTAATAGACTCCCTACCTCGGAGACCTCTTACCGACATTGATCTTAAATATTATGCTAATAAAATGAAGGTAGCATACTTTCGAGGTGTATTTATGCGTGACTCACTACCAAGACATGGGCCACATTACAATGAATCCGCAATAATCAATTTGGATAGTATATATGGTCCTGGGACACATTGGGTGGCATATAAAAAACGAGGTAGTTTAGTAAATTATTTTGATAGTTTTGGCGACTTACCCCCACCTATAGAATTAGTTACATATTTCAATAACGATTCAAGGAGGGCCAACCAAATATTCTATAACTACAAACGTGTACAGAATTTTAACACAGTGTTGTGTGGACATTTGTGTTTAAAGTTTCTCTCTACGAAACAAATATAAAACGCCATGGAACTGAAATCTATGACCCCAGCAATAGATCGAGAAGGTATCAAGCGAATGGGTCACTCACTAATTGCATTCTCCCGTTTGCGTAGTCTGTTGAAGATGAGCAAACAACAACTAGCAGATATGCCCAAAGAGGTGATGATTGGGTTGGCTTCACATGAAATTGCATTAGTATGGGATAAGCTACCTACACATCTTCAGAACGATGTCGATATATTAAAATATCAATATTGTACAGAACATTACCTTAATGATTATGAAAGCAATGTTGACGTAAATGATGGTCCAACACCTAGAAAAATGTTTTGCTGCTATTGTAAGGTAAACGATGTAAATGTGGCATCCAATAACAATGTAAATATATTACCATCCACTTCTAAGAAGAGGAAATTATACCATTATTGCTGTAATCCACAATAAATTGGGTAACACAATTTAATTATATCAGTCATGTCGTACACGTTCACACTAACGAGCCGCTTAAGTGAGCTAAGTGTCAACACGAGCCGCTTAAGTGAGCTAAGTGTCAACTTTGATCCACCCATTGAACTGGATAGGAGCAGTCGTCATGGGTTAGGTTTAATTGGATTCTACTCTTACAACTCCATATACAATGTGGATGAAACAAATAACATCTTCCAATATAGGGTTAGTGCTAAAGATACATTCACTACTGTTCACATACCTCTGGGGGCTTATGAAATTGATGAAATCTATGCTGCAATGTTGAAAGCTATGAATATTGATGGAAAGGATTACACGCAAATATTCACTTTAAGGGCAAACAACAATACCTTAAAGTGCGAGATTTTGTCAAAGTATGAAATAGATTTTAGACAACCAAATTCAATAGGAAGTCTGTTGGGATTTGGACCAATATATTTACAACCAAATAAAAATTACGAATCAACACAGCCTGTTGATATTATGAAAGTAAGGATGATACGCGTAGATTGCAATATTATTTCTGGAGCTTATCTGAATGCAGAAGAGTCACACACTCTCTTTGAATTTGACATAGACGTTGAGCCTGGCTACAAACTTACTAGAGAACCCAAAAATATCATATATTTACCTGTTAGACCTAAAGGGCGTCATTTAATAGACAACATCACACTACGCATACTGGACGACAACGGTGATTTGATCGATTTTCGAGGTGAGAAAATTATTGTAAGGCTAGAATTGAAGAAAGTCGGATATCACCAACCAAATGGGTTTTCGATATAAACAGCGACAGCAAGTACATCACCATCAGTATGATACTGTAGCGAACAACAGTATGGATAAAAAGAAAGGGAGATGTGGAAAGCAATTCATTCAAAGTCTATATCTTAAACAGTTAAGACATAGATTGTCAGCTGAGGATCAAGCCTTTTTAAAATCTATTGGATTAAAACTGCGAAAAAATTGGTCATAATAATGGTGGCTACTGCGACTAGTGACAAACTTGAGGTGTTTGATGAACCTGTGTTAGATCATTCCCTAGTTAGCCTACATGAGCATACATATAAACCATATGGATCCCCATATTACAGAAACTCTGATGAAATACGTATTCCCATCAATTTTCAAGATGTTATACTCGACATTTCAGAAAGTTATATATACATAGAGGGAAAATTTACTCCTAGCGACACCACAAAGCGTTGTTATTTATCCAATAATGCACTAACATTTCTCTTTGAAGAGATACGACTGGAAATGGGTGGTGAACAAGTAGCAGTAGTTAGAAGACCTGGTATTACTACCACAATGAAAACTATGGTGTCGTATGGGCAAACGCATGCACGCTCATTAATAACAACAGGTTGGGGTCTCACTCAAACGAGACAAGATATTTTAGATACCGCCAGTCACGTGTTCAGTGGCAAACTACCCCTTAAGTTCCTTATGGGTTTTGCAGAAGATTATACCAAAGGCATTCTGAATGTGAAGCAAGAATTAATTATGATAATTGCACGCTCATTTAAAGACTCCTATATCGGTGAGGTTGATGCAGAGTTGGAAATCAGCAAAATTGAGTGGAAGATAAGGCACATTGTACCTGAAGATCGACAAAAGTTAAAATTATTGAATCGAATTAATAAAAGTGGTAATAATACCAAAGTTAAGATGGTCTACCGTGCGTGGGATTTTTATGAGCTTCCCTGTCTACGCGATACTACCTATGACATATGGGCTCTTAAACTCTCCACCCGTCTTGAAAGTCCACTTTTCATCCTTCTTGGCTTTCAAGGCACTGATCAGGCCAATGATAGAACAAAGGATGTTACACAGTTCAAACACGCAGACATAAATAATATTCGACTATTTCTAAACTCTGAAGTATATCCATATGAACGTTGGAATTTAGATTTCGATAAGAAGCTCGATTCTGCAGCATATTATGCTTATGAGAACTTCCAACGTAGTTACTATGATAAAGATATGAGCGAACCCATGATGGATCTTGGGGAATTCAGGAAGAATCCTTTGTTTGTCATTGATTGTTCACACCAACCTGTTGCAGTGAAATCATCTACTGTCGACATAAAAATAGAATTTGAAACACGAAAAGCGAAATTTCCGGAACAAACTCGAGTGTATGCACTTATACTTCATGATACATATTTAAGTTATAACGCATTAGATGGCTCGGTTCAGAATGGTTTTCTCGATGTCAAGTAAAAAAAGAAAATATTTATTATTGTGGAATTAAGTAGTGCAACCTATTTCTATCAAGATATCTGGATAATTTTATCAACAATAATCATGATGTACTTGCAACTGTTTATTTTCTCAGAATGTAATTGTAGAATTAAATATAAAATTAAAATAAAAACTGTTCTAATTATACTATGATTGTATTTTTTGTTGTGTAATAAGAAATATGAAATAAAATGAATGTAATCTTTTAATGTGTATTTTATTTATTCAGTTTTATAATATAATATAAAATACAGAATATTGTTTACTACAGATACATACAATATTTGGTGTAATAAATATGACAATAGAAGATGAATATTATTTATGTATCTACATTGTTATCTTCTACATCAGACTGGTCGAGTTGATATTTTTCAATAATATTCTTAGGTAGGTACTCCATTATCTCGTATAGAAAATGTTTTAGTTCCACTCTGTCCATATGCTCACAAAACTCATCCAAATTTAAGAAGCCACGGGAATATCTACCACATAGATTTACACCAATGCTATACGCTTTAGAAGCTTCTTTAACCCGTCGAACTTCTTCAGCGTCGAAGCAGATATTCATATCATAATTTAATGAAACCAATGCATCCCTTATTAAGTCATCTAGTTTACAAGACAATCTCTCAATGGCAGATTTAATGTCTTCTGCAGGGGTCCATGTTTGGGTTGAATATTGCATCCACATCTTTGCTGCGTACCTACAAATAAAAAATGAAATGTAAAAAAATACATAAAAAACAGCACTAAATGGACTTACGTTTGAGCTATTGGTGTACACGAAGTAAAAATATGTTGTACAAATGTCAATTTAGATATATCAGAATCTTTATAGGCTAACAAGTGATACTATTCTATAATACTCCTAGCATTCTTCCACAATATTCCATTTCTACTTAATACTTAAACTTAGCTAACTTAAATACTTTACGATTATTTTTGTTTGAGAATTAAACACCGAAACTTATTAATGGACTAGATTTTGCTCCAGGATAAGCTGGAGAACTTTGTCCTAAATATGTCAATGTAACTTTACCATTTGACGAATTTATTTTATCGATAGTGTTCTCACATATAATTTCCACAAACCGTTTCGGTAAAAATGATTTAAAAGTCGTAATTGAACTTTCCTCAAACAAAGTTACTATGATTGATTTTCCAAATCTTGTATTAACCAAAGATATTTTTTTTATGATATAAGGTTTATTTAAAATTAACGCTGAAATGGATCTTTGCTCTAAAACCTGCATATCTTGATTTATTAGCTCATTAAGTGCTAATAAGTCAACTTCGGAAATTGCCATATTTAAAATGAATATAATGAAAGAATTATAAAGAGTAATATAAGATATTGCTCACTTGAAATAACTGAAGTCACTGACTGCACTAGGCTGATTTGTTAGCTATAGATGGTTCACGATAGAACACGATAGAAATGATTTTGTGTTGCGACTACATCTTCTTTATAGCAGTCTAGCTGAGCTACCCCACCACCACTACTTGGAGTACTCATACACATATTGGTACATACACTAATTACAACTACAATTGCATTGCACCACTCCAATTACCTCTATTGCAATTACATCAGTCTAATTACTGCACATTACTCTACTTACCTCTATTGCAACTACATCAGGCTAATTACCGACAATACTCTAATTACCTCTATTGCAATTACATCAGTCTAATTACCTACATTACTCTAATTACCCTAGTTACCCCCCACCACAAAAAAAAAAAAGGGTGGGGGGAGACCCAGCTCCGCCATTACTACTCTACTTATATATATATATATATATACAGGCTGTCTATTTTACGAGGGCCAAACTAAATATCTCGCTTAATATCTATTGTTGAAGAATAAAGTTTTAGAAATAGTTTTCCCATTTTTTGTGAGCTATGTTTCAGTAAAAAGAAATTTGAAATCCATAGCCTACTTTGTGAGATATATTACAAAAACCTGAAAAGTAGGAAAACTACAAACGGTTATAGCTTCCTTATTTGAAGAGATACGAAAAAAGTTGAAGGGATGATAGTTAACGGCAAAGACAATAAGAATAATAATATGTATCAAAAAATTCGAAAAACGCAGTTGGCTTTGACATACGCTCTTGTGCAAAACTTAAAACAACAAATCTCAAAGTAGGCCATGACACCATTAATTCCGTTTATTTTTTCTCTTTCCAACGATATAAAACATGTCACAAAAATTTTAACTGATAGTGCCAATATTTAATATTTTACGAAA